>BGZK01000814.1:0-275334 GCA_005406025.1 Eumeta japonica | reverse complement strand
CTCATTAAAATAATTAACCATTAAAGTTAAAAAATAAAGATGTCAAAATACCATGATTTAATTTCACAAATACCAGTTGACTAAGTTAGTACAAAAGATATTATTTTTGACATTAAATTATAATGACAAATATCAATATCTTTAAGGTATTGTCAATATTTTCAGTTTTTAACTTTAACAGTTAGCAGTTAACTATTGCAAAGGAGAATTTGATGCACACCGCTGTAAGTAAATTTTGTGTCCAACTTATGTCTTTATGATGTGGATTTTCAATCAAATTCGCTATGCTAGCTTTAATTTATTATGCTGTTTGCGGAGTAGCTCAAATTTACCACCAAAGGACATTTATTTATTTCTTTTTTGGTATACACAAATGTGGTTAGGAGTCAAACATCGATTATTATTATTGAGAATTATTATTATTTATCAAATAAAAGAATAAATAGACAAATAAAATCATTAAAATAAATAAAGAAAATTACACAAATGAAAGGAGAGTTTGTCTAATTTTCATTTACGTTTTCGAAAGTCACATAGTGGGCTGCTGGTTGACAGTGCTTTGCTTAAACTTCTAAGACGCTCGGGACGGCTACATGCTAAAGTAACTTCATTGTCAGTCCTGTCTGTTGTTCATGGTTCGTTTAGAAAAGCTAGTTAGTTTGAACCTATGGCGTCATCAATGTAAAAATCGAATCTCGAACATGTTAAATCAAAACGGAGTCCACGACCAAACTCACAGTTTGTAAATTGTAGCATATGAGCAATTCCTTGTTGTTGACACGCCCGACCACGTAGAGGCTCGAGCCGTGGACTACAGAAGAGCTAAAGACGCTGCTAAGGGCGTTGCTATCCGCCAAAAGGGGCCGCAGGCGTCGCCACTGTGCCCGCTCTGGGATGTAACACAAGATGTCGGCCATGTATTCATGTGCCACCTGCCCCCCCACCAAGTACACCGCCCCTAAACACACAGAATTAAATTTTAACTATCTGTGGATACACGGCTTATAATATTTTACGTGTTCACCACTCGTTTAGAAGGCAGGTTTTGTTAGCTTTTGGGGCAGTCGGCATTCCGTTATGTACACAATTCCTACACTATCAAAATTTGCATTGCAAAAACTATATATATAAGCTAATAGCAAATAATTCAAATCTAGTATATTAATTATATGAAACATTGTTTTTGTATTATATTTATTTTGAAATATTACAAAATAATTGTAGTAACATTTTTTTAACCTACGATACAAATAGAAGAATGTAATAAGTTTAAATTGTGTATCTGTATGTCTGTTTGTGACATCATAGCTCCCAAACAGATTAACCGATTTTCATTTGGGTTCTTTTTCTTGAAAGATGGCTGGCTTCATTGAGTGTTTTTAGCTGTGATTCAAGAAAATCTGTTCGACCTTTTGGATATCATTAGTTCTTTTCTAGTTGATGAATAGACGTGAGCGTCTTTCATATGTCTGCTTGAGTAGAAATTTTGCAATCTGTCATTTCAATGGTATTACAAGAATTGAACATTGAACTGATACTGCAAAATCACTTGGAGTTTGTAAGATACTCAATTCCCTAACTAATTTTCAGCAGAGGTATAGAATAAATTAGTGATGAATTCTAAGCTAATACCACGTGTCAAATCTATATGAAGTTATATATTTTTCATTTTTAACGTAATTTAACGTAAGAATGTGTAAAGTGAGTTTAACAATGAGTGAAGTGGATTGAGTGAACATAAAACGGGATTTGATGTAATACAGAGCTGGTGTACTTGTACACCTCGATCTCCTCCCACTTTATAGTCCACCCTGTGTACTTACATAGGGTGGACTATAACGTGGGAGGTAGTCCAAAAAAAATATGTGAGTTCATGATTACCATATAAAAATATTGTTTTAATTAGAATACTTAACGATCAAGACGTGAAGCTACTATTAGCAATTAAAATGAATTAAATACTATCATTGTATTTTACCACTGCTTTATTTTTGTAGCCTTTAGCCATACTACACCATCCATACTAGTCCCCTGACATGACAACACTTTGGATCAAAATATTACCTACTACTTGTGTTAAACTTAAATAGGCCAATACGTATTTTTCTTTTCACTTGTAGAGATTTAGTGTCAAGTGTTTTTTTTAATTTAAATTTTATTTACAATCATTTGTCAACTTTACAAGTACTGTGATTTTACAATACAACTTTTTAAAATAATTTTAGTTCTATAAGAATAAAACCAGGCTTTGCAGACTTTTATATAAGGCCGACATTTTTTAAGAAGTTTAATCATTGCAAGCAAATATGTTTGCCAAAGTGGCAACTTTTGTCGACTTCCTGGAGAAAAACCATGATGGATCAGCTCTTAAAAATCACTTATAACCTTCTAAAATAAATAGTCTATGAAATTAAAAAAATAACACATTTCACTGGTAGTTTCAGGCAATAGCAAGTTCATACAAACAAAAAAATCGTATACAGAGATTTGATAGGTAACTCTCCTTAAGAATTATCAAAAAAAAAGAATTTTTCAAAGCCTTCGGTCAGTTCCAGTTATTATCGCATTCAAACAAACAAACCTTCAGCCCAATAGATCAGTACGGATACCGTTACCAACTTCAGACTAGATTTCTAAATAACAAAATTTCACAATCAAATACAAGACGACAACCTACCGCCGTATGTGACGACGTTCATTCTAAATCTAGGCTCTGGCATTTGCCCCAGCTCGAACCATTCATTTATCTCCGGATGGTACACTTCGATCGACGAATCCTGAAAGCCACCGAACGCGTACAGCTTATCATTGACAGCTGCCAGTCCAAAGCCGTCGCGGGCCTTTCGCATGGGAGCGATCATTCTCCACTTGTTTGTCTGGAAAAGGTAGAATACTGAATGGGACTTCATCAGGTCGCACTTATGTCGAGAAGAACGCACTGCTTTCACTTGAATAGACCGCAGGAGGCGGTCTGCGCCCACTCACCCGGGGGTCGTACACTTCGCCGTTCGCTAGATCTGTGAAGATGCCAATGCGTCCGCCCACAGCGTAGACCAGCCCTCCCATTGCCGCTAGACGAGGCGAATTTCTGGTTTTATTCATAGATTCTATTTGTTTCCACACTCTGTTAAGGAAATTTATTAACAATTCATGGTACCATTTATTTATATAAGTAATATTTTCTTATAGTTGTTGTCAGAGACCTCCAGAAATAATTTAATTTCGTCATATTCGGTAGTATAAGGCATGAAACAAGGAAGAAGGGCGTGGTGAAGTAAATGGATAACTACTTAAACTTACAAAACTATTACACTCTTGAGCCATGTGTACAAGTTGTTTTTGAGAGTTATCTATAAATCCTCTTATTCGCAGGTTTGATTAGTCCCAGCTATCAGAACAAGCCAGTTTCTGGACACGCTTCAGCACCGTAAACGATATCCACACGCTTCGGAATTTTACACAAAAGCCTAAGGAGAACAATCGGCAGCTATGTTTGGACTATGAAAAAGTCTTTGATTTGACCAAAACCTAGACGATACTTTATTCTCTACAGCGAGATGTTTGTATAATCACTATATCAATCAGATTACAAAATAAAAGGACAAAACTGATCCAACTGCGTAGAAGTAGCAGTTGCTACCTGCACAAGGAGATGTCATATCTCCCAAACTATTCATCACAGCATCGGAAGATATTATCGAGTTTTTTAATTGAATGGATATGGCATTCTATATCAACGGCGAACTCATAATACGCCTTCGATTTGCTGACGACATAATAACAAAATCCCCGAACCCAGGCCCCATGCTCATAGACATTAAAATAGTTTCACAAGAATTGGGTGGAAAAATACACATGGCCAAATGAATATTATGTTGAGTATCCATGTTGTACCCGCTCGTCATCGTGTCGAGAGTTCATCAAGATTTTTGACAAATATGTCAACTTGGAACGAATCGTCTGATTAAGTAGAACCAACTTCAATAAGGGGCTTACAAGAAGAGTTCAGTTCAAGTGGCAATGTTTGAAAAACTACGAGGCATCTTCAAATCCAAATATACCTTGGAATATATATATATACTGATACAACATCAAATAAATACTTATAAGAGGATAAATGTTTTTAAAATTAGTTTTAGGATTTTTTGCCCCGTGATTATCCCAACACAGCGATTAAAACTGGGGCAATAAATTGTGGCACGATAGCACGACATACGTCAAGGCACGAGTGCTAGGTGATATGAAAGAATTTAATACAATCAATTAAAATCTACCACTGTTGATGAAAAATTTTTGATGTTTGTAGTTAAAAATGGTTAATCAGGACAAGGCAAAACATTTTGTACATGAGTTTAAACGGCAAAAAGTAGTGAATGCAAAACAAACGCCAGCAAAGGTCAAATGTTGCAGAAATCCATGTGGTAAATTCAAAAGTGACTGTGATAAACCCATATTGTGACTAACTTGGCTGCAGTGCGAAAATGGGCCGGCTCGACTGGTGAAATACTATACTTAAACAGAATACAATCGTGAAGTAGCAGCTTTCGCTATTATATTCCGTCCAGTGAGTGAGAGTTCCGATGGCCAACAACCCCTTTGCCCTTCAACTCAATCCTCCGTTCGATATCTTATTCCTTCCAAGAGGCTGGCAACCCACTGGTAACTTCTTCGGGGATTACGAATGTCCATGGGCGGCTGTGAACATCTACTGTCCGATAGCTCGTCTACTCGTTTACCCCTCGATTATTACTCTAAAAGAAAATCCAAACGATGACTCTACCAGGATATTTGATTTATTAAAATGTTACTGACTTTCCGTCAAATTTCACTGCACTACGGAGACCATTTTGGGACTGTAGACCCCCCACCAAGTACAAATAGCTCCGAGAATCGAAGCGGGGTTCCCTGTTTAGTGTAGTCTGTGAACAAAGTATTTACATTATATTTATTATATTAATATACAAGCATCAGTTTAAATTCAAAATTCTGAGCGTCAGTGTATTACTGTGCACGACAAAATATTTTTGTAATCTTATAATAAATAAAAAACTGGAACTTAATTTTCTATATAAATAATAATAAGAACATACTTCTATCATTTTCAATATATCAATTTGATTGATTTTAAGTTTTAAATTAAAATTAGTTTTAATAATAATAGGTATTTTGATAGAGTGGACTACATTGGCAACGGCCATAAAGTGAAAGAAGATGTAAAATTAAAACCAACCAAGTGAACTAGCAAATTATGTGGCCTGCGCAAGTGGAAATGATAGTTGACAGAAAGTATTTTGTATAGCTTTGGAAAGAAACCAAAATTTGTGGGATTCTGAGGTGTGGTGCACCAGTCTGTCGCCAATTCTGCCAATGTGTTTGAACTCAGACAGACCTACTGTTATGTGAACGCTGAGTCGCACCTCTTCTTGAATGCGTTAGCATTAAATTCCCTAGCTGCTGTGCAATTCACCCAGACTTGGTAACATACCTGCTTAGACAGGAGACCATTTATCTGCCCAAACAAAGATCGGCACCATAGACTTGCACAGATGGACTACACAAATCCATAGGCTATAATACAACTGCAGCAACAGAGTCTGCACAAGTGTCAGAATCATCCTACTTGAAGCAAACTCGCCCTCATGGGTAGAAACAAAAAATTTATGCATTCCATTGCAGTTCACCGACCTACATAGCACCAAACACGACATGTTGACTGCAATGATAGTGTGAGAGGCACCGTAATCCAAATCAAACAGTGGAGTGACAACCCTAGCGGGGCGTCGACGGAGAGCTTGAAATTGCATAACAATTTATTAAAAAACATAACAATTACTCCCAATATCTGGTTAAAAAATTGAATTTCTTTAAAATTAATGAAAAACGAATTGACAAACTAAAAGCTACACCAACCTTCCATTAATAACTTCTGTTAAGTATTCATTGTCCTATCACAAATTTTTCTTGACTAAATTGATCATGTCACGGCGACGCTGTACATTTCCATCAAACACCTTAGAGAATTTCAAGCCAATCTGTGTATGATCCGGTCATTCTGAATCGAGCATTGGATTCTCTATACAGATCGTAGTTGTCTTATACAATTGTAATCATATTATATAACTTCTATATAATGTTCCTCTACACTCTAGTGCAAACTTATTAATACTGAAGATAGGTACTCAGTAGAACACCTTGGCAGTAGAGAAAGTTCTCTATTGCCATGAATTGGTAATATTGAAATATCTGCACAGTTTAGTAAAAAATAAACGAAAGACAGAGTCTGAAATAAAAATATACTAATATTAACTTTTAAATAAATAAATTACCAAAGCCACTTTGAACCACTTCAGGTTTTCCGCTATAGAAGGATCTCGTATGTTTGCTAATGTGTTATTAAGCACTTTTTGCGATACTTTGCGCAGGCGCATTTGCTCCAAAATTTCCATACAGTGCTGCTTGCGAGATGCCGGGTGGTGATCTAACCACCTCAAAGCTGTATGCAGCACCTGAATCAGTGCATAAAAATGTTACTTTCATAATTCATCAATAAACTAAATTCATGGAAGAAAACAGTTCAATACGTTCAATTACTGAATACAAATGCGGAACACCACTAACTTACTATAAATAAAACTAAATAAACAATCACATCCACAAATTTCAATATAAACAAATGGAGTGCTATTCTGTTATTTATTTAACACAAAGATTATTCGGCTATTTCATTATTTTGTTTATGTAGGTAGTTCTCTACAATACCAAATGTTCATTTCAGTTTTACCGAAAAGATTATTCTTTCAATTAAAAAAAAAGGACGCCTAATATACTTCTGGCATCATACTTCTGCAATGTTGTCCTAACCCTTGTATGTACTAAGGTGCTGTCCGGCTTCATACCTGTAATCAGGCAGCTTGTCGGTTTTTCTCGACTTTTCAGAGAAACCGACTTAACCCCTTCGCCACTCCACAGCATCTGACACTACAGCTAAGTATGCATCATATATGGTGAACTTTTTTCAGAATTTATGCTAGTAGCTACTCTAATCATTTCTTTCATATCGATTTCATTTACATAGTCATGAAATTTTATGATAGCGGTGAGTCGCCATCAATTACTGTTTATTCATGTAAAGCACTTGCATTTAGACACTTGCCTGTAAAACGCATTAACATGCAGCATGCGACTCACCATTGACCCTCGAATATGTTCTTCCGCTAAGAATCCCTATCCAATAGATTGATATTGATGATAAATAATCCTTATTATAATCCCTATCCAATAAATCGAATATCATACTAACGATATTTATTGATTATTTAATTCATTAATTTAAATGTCACTAGTAGTTTTACCTGAACTTCGTCGTCTTCATCTATCGCAAGTTTATCAGAAGACACCAATTTCATAAATATTGTAAATGGCATATTCAATAGTTCATCTCTTTTGCAACAGCCTTCCAGTTTTTTTGAGCAAATTTTAAACTTTCTTCGGACAATTGCACCAAATTATGAGTTTCTGCAAGACTGCATTAACAATGAGTTTATTTTTTTGATATATTAAGCAACAAATAAATGCTTAAAACAGTTTAACACTCGAAATAATTTACAGTTACAACTGCATGTAGTTGACTAGGGGCCATTCTTTAAAAAATTACAATGACATTTGAGGAGCTGACAAACAAAAGTAGATATGTCAAGAAAATAATTTTTACCTTCCTGTTACTACTTTGTCTTCTTTTCATCGCAAAATGATATATTCAACTTAAATATAGAGACATTTGCACACTTTTGTTCCAAAATATAATACCATCTGTTAGATTTTAGAATAAAACATAAAATTATGCAAAAAAGCTATCCATGGTTGAACACCAATTTGTTTACTTTTGTACGCAAGTTCCCCTTTTATAATTTTAATTCACACGTAATGGATTCAATTTATGAAAACCACAATAATTAGCAGTTACTAATATATATTAATATAATGATATTATTTTAAACAAAAATTTATAATAATGATATATTGATTATTTTTAAAATTAAAAATATATATTTGCTCTTTCTCGAGTAAAAGGTTTAATTAAAGTAGTTAGACGTTGCCAGTAATTCTATTCTTTTTCAGATTATATACCTGATGACGTCTAGAACATTTGATGGATGTAGCTGATTCTTCAAGTATTCACTACACCCTGCAGACAATTCCTTAAGCTGTAGCATATCTGCCGCATCTACTAGATATGGCACCGTAGAGCTGCATATCTCAGTCTGACCTGTCACACAGTGAAAATCATCAGATCTTCCTGTTCTCAAAAGGTAAAATCCCTTTAAAAAATCTCCACTACATGTCTATCTTTATTATCAATAGTTTTTGCCTCTGGCTCCACCTGTGTGGACACAGAAATGAGTTATAGGCAATTTTTGACAGCTCTCGCTTTTGCTTTCATTTGCATCCTTTTTTCCACCGCCATTTTTAGGTTTTACTAGCTTTTGCCTAAAAAGTATAAAAAATTTGTAAGGTTTTACTACTTTATATTACTTCACTATAATATTACTATTCTAGTCACAATTTATCCCAAGTGCCGCTCTTAATTTCGAGCCCCCTTCTGCTCACATATCCGGTTCCGATCTCAGTTTCAATGTCGGTCTCACTCTTAGTTCTGACGCCATTCGCTATCATGGTTTAGATTCTGGTTTTAATTTCTCTTGGTTTCGATTCCCCTCCCACTCAACAACCGAAATAGGAACCATTTCCGCTTCGATTTTGATCTTGGTCCTACTCTTGGTTTCAACATTTTCTGTGCTAAGGATTAATCCTCATGTCTTCCAAAATAGCTTGGCAAACAACTTATTATTTTTGACAAAATTTTACAAAACAAAGATGGCTACTATATGTTGTCGGTACATTAATTTAATAGTTTATTGATAAATCATGTAAGAGCCTAAGGACATCTTTATATGAGTTGATTACAAATTTAACACAAAGTAAATACTATTATACACATAAATTTTTTTAAAGAAATTTTGTAGTGGTGGTAAAAATGGTGTCAAAACTTGTGTACTTAAAAGATTTAAGTGCACAAAAAAACACACAGAAATAACAACATTGTTTTATGATACACATAAAAATAATTCGAGTTATATTAAATTAGTATTGATTTATTTTATATGTGTTTGAAACATTAAGTTTAAAATAGAATTGCGTGACGAGCGCTAAGCCATTATGTTATTTCACAACTGGACATAATTTTTTTTTGGATAGCTCATATCTGCCATCGTCTAATCCGCCATAATTAGATTTTCTGTCTTCACTCATGTTTCGAGAAGTATTTCAGCAAATATTCTCCTCCCGTTCTCAATTAGTGTCTCATATCCAGTTGCAATATTTGCCATGTTTTCATCCTAATGATGTCATAGTCGGTATTAATCAGGTCTCTGTCAAGTTGGTTTGTGTGATTTTGAAGTCTTTCCTTGTATTGTGCAGAATACTTATTTAGCTCCTCTTTGATCGTTGCCATGTTTAGATAATGATGTATTTCCACATTTATTGTAAATCATGGTGCATTTGATATCGCTCTTAAAACATATCTTTGGAACCTTTGCAGGATTTTAAGATTTGAGCTACTGGCAGATCCCCAGAGATAAATTCCAAATGACCATACAGGTTTTATGATGCATTTATAAACTAATAGTTTATTGGACAGTATTAGCGGTGACTATCGCCTAATCAACCAGTAAAATCATTAGTCCGTGTTAATCTTCGATCTGGAGTCCAAGGTATCTTACATGTTTCTTTGGTAGATATTCACCTTTCAGGGTCACAGCTTTTTCATTCTTTATTCATTAATTTGAGCTGAATCTCTTCTATGAAATGTGATTGTAATTTATGGGGATTTGGCTATATTTTGCTTAATTTTTTACATTTCAAGCCATTTCTCAATTTTATGCCTATGTTTTGGTAGTATTTCTGCTGCTACAACTTGCTCTTTATGGCTTGCCAGGCAGGCAGTATCATCTGCGTATGTTGCTGTTATTACATCATCACTGCAAAATAAGTCAGCTATTTTTATTGAATACAGTATGGGACCGAACACAGAGCCCTGAAGTACAGGGAACCCAATGTTATGCAAATGCGAAATTTCATCATTGAATTTAACTTGGTCTGTCCTACCCTGTAAGTATGGTTTCATAACCATGTAGTAAGAGTTTGGTAGTAATGTTTTGAGCTTATACAATAATTCTTCGTGTCAGATTCGGTCAATTGCTTATTGGATATCCAGGAAAACTGCAGCACAGTATTTCTTCTATTCCAAAGATTGACTTATTTTGCTCTCCACACGATGTACGTGTTCTACTGTGGTATGTTGCTCCCGGAATCCAAACTGATCATTAGGTATTATGACTTATTCTTCAAGTATTAGCTTAAATTTTCTTAGAAAATTCTCTCAAAGTCTTTGGAAATTTTCGGAAGAAGGCCTGTTGTCCTGCATGAGCTGGGTTTTGTCGGAACCATTCCTGGTTTAGGTACCTTATACATCTGGGTGATTCGCCATAATCTGAGATTTGTAGTGTACTCTCATTGTGGCATTAAAAAGCATAGTCAGAAAGACGATGGGCTTTTATTGGCAGTTGTTTCAGAACTTCATCAGTGAATAAGTCAAAACCAGGAGTTTTTTCATTACTTGATGGTTTTATCAATCTCCACAGCTCTATCGGAGTGACACGTTTTATCGGTAGAGATAGTTGTTGATCGCTTTCCAGGAAGAAGTTCGCCTCACATTAAAGATCACTCATTGTTGATACTTTTGGCTGTAATACCTGACTGAGGTGTGCCCACAATAATAAAAAAAATGAAATTTTGGTCATCTGTCAATCTGTTTTCAATTTCGATTCCAATCCTCATCCTTCAGATGAATATTCCAGCTACAAATTCAATTCTTATTGAATAGCTACAAATATTTCCATTGCCCGTTGAAACTCATTTTTAGAGTTTTAAGCAAAAATGACAAAAACGGAACCCTTGTCATGTCCGTCCGTCCATATGACACAGGCATTTTACTTAAAAACTATAAGATGTATATTAATTAAATTTATAGTGTTAGTGTCTTGTATAAGCCGCTACTTAATTTCGTAATTAAATAAGAAAAATAAATATTTCTATTGGGGCACTCCATATGTGTAACAGAAGCTGAAAAAAATTTTTCAGCAAGTATCAACGTATGGCATATATTTCGTCAGTTATTTAAAAAAAAAATAAAGTTTTTTTAGCAATTTTTTTGATTAATTGAATATTCTCGGAAAATTGCAGAGATAACGCTTAATAATTATTTTAAAAAAGAAAATATTTTGTAGATCATTGAATATACTGTTTTTGACTCGTTGCAGAACAACTATTCTTCTCGACAAAAGGACATAAGTGCTATGAGCATACGCTCTTTTTCTGGTGCATTTTAATTTACACTAGTTTAGGAGTAATAGTTGACATACCTACTTGTTTTTATAGTTAAAAGCAACTAAAGTGCTTATACCTGTTATGCGTGGGAAACATGCAAAAAAGTGTAACAACGTAGTTTTTTCATCTGTAGTGCATTTAGTGCTGTGTAGCGATGATTTCGGAACCATATAGTGAATTCGGTCCGACATGCTCTTAGTCAGTTTTTTTTCTTTTGTAAAAGTTAATTAAAAATCCTAAATACATATAATGTATACTTACTAGGTAGAAAAAAAAACTAATAGAAGACTGTCCCAATGAAATGGAAATTAAAGAAAAAATAAAAAATATTAGCAACTGCCAACAGAAGTTAAGTCTTAAGACTATAAAATAAACGTTGTGTTTTGTGGAATTTTCAAACTAATTGTAACATCAAAAATTTAAATATGATATGGGTCATTTCAGGGTAACAATCGTAACTATTGCACGGAGTTTATATTGTATAATATCAATCAAATCTTCCACATTAGTGAGTTTAACCTATATATAATACGTTGAGATCTTAGTTATTTAACTACAAACATTTTTTAAGTATGTATGAAAAGAACGAATTCATTTGTAGTTCGTTAGGCGTAACGGTCGTAACTCTAAATGGTCTGTAATATCTTCAAGGCTTTAGAGGTGAATGTCTGTGAATTAAAACTGTTTGAAAGAAAAAGCTATCAATGTGTCAAGTGTGTGTCAATAGTCAATGTGTCAATGTGTAGACTGCACATAACACGAAGTGGCTTCGAGACAAATGAAAAAATGGCTGAATTAAAAAAAATTTTTTTTTTCAGTGTAACAATCGTTATTGTAACGGTCGTAACCTCTTGTGAAAACGAACATGTTTTTTTGCTGTAAAACATCTAAATGATCAACTATACTCACAAATTACTTTTTCTTGATAAGTATTAAAGATTATGTCCTCGATAATCCATCCGAATCGGAATTTATTTCTCCATATTTAAATCTTCTTTTCTCAACAAAACTAAAATAAAAGTTTTGTCAATTGGTTTTCCGCCATCCAAATTTCTTTCAAAGTTTCCAGAAATAGTCCATCGTCTGTTTCTCAAGTTTCAACTGTACAGATTTTTTTAAAAGTTAATATTATTATGTTCTAATCTATGTATACATTTAGAACATTTTATACATGAGGACATCATACAACTTTTATTTGAAGGACCGCAAATGAATGCATCAATTAGTTCTTTATGTGATTTTGGAAAAAAATCAATTATTGGGGAATTAACCTTGATAAGATTTATAATGTTGAAGTGATATTTGCAGATACAAACATCACGTGACGTTTTGGAAATTAATAAAATTTGCCGAGGTGTTGTTATGAAGAATGTTGTCAGTGAGATTTTATTTCCGGGTTCAATTCTTTAAAATACTGAAGGGCTTCTTTAATAGTCCTATCCGTGTATTGTCTTTGGTAATGATCTCTTTTACCAGTCTGAGAATTCTTTAGAGAAGTTACGTTCTTCTCGCTAGGTGTCACACGACTTGTATCATCCCCGTTGTAAAAATGTATGATACATTCTTCTTGTTCTTCGGTTAGGAATCTCGATGGACTTTTCTATTGCTTTTCAATGTTGTTAAAGTTTGGTCCGAGAACATCTATAGCAATTTATTTTGGTATTCTGCTTTTTTCGTCGGGGATAAAGGTAAACTGCATTCCACTCTCTGAACAGCCTTGCCAAAAGACTGGCGCGATTTGTATGATATTGTGGTTCATAATTCTTCAATTAAATTTGCTAGTATTCATTTCTGTCGCTCACAATATGCTCGCACACTTATATTCGATTTTCCCGCTCTATATCTAATATCGTATCCCGTCTTTTCTTGTTTGATGTATTTTTCACAGTCTCACGTCTTCTTTTTGTGTTACTCTTTCTTTTTGAAGTTTTTGTTGCCTAAGGTTTTCATTTTCTTTGACGCTTTACATGCATTAACATGCAGCGCAACCCTCTTTGAATCTGGTCTCACTACGAATCTCTATCAAATGATTGAATATTGATTCCAGAGGATTGACAGATATCGAACACCTAAGGTTATTTATTTTTATAATTATCTTATTCCGCCAACTGTTAACTGTCAATTCTACGTACGTTTCATGCCAACAAGGCATCCTCAGAAATTGCCGACAGTCACATCACCAGGGTGCAAGTAAGAATAACACAACCTCGTTAAACGGGCCGCTGTCATTGCATGACAGTGGCCCGTTGATTCGTAGTGAAGAGGCAGATTCGAGGGTCAGCGGTGGGTTGCATGTTGCATGTTAATACATGTTGCAGGCAAGCGTCTACTATGGATTTCCGCGAATTAACACCTCACAAAATACAATGTTCTCATTTTCTTTCATTTTCTGTCGAAATATTTAATTCGTTCTTTAGTTGGTGTCATACTCACCTTCAAAATTAAATATTTATATTTCTTTGCTAAACAAACACATATAAATAGTATTGTCATGTAATTTTACATATATACTAGAAGAATAATACTCTGTGTGTAATAAAGATGGCATCGTAATATTTAGTTACGACCGTTATGGCATTTTATCAGATAATATATACTCAATATGACTTGCGATACAATCTTTAGATCGATTCTATCATTTGTATTTACTTTCTTAGATACTGGCCATATTGAAAATTATTTAAAACAAGCAAACTTTGGTTAGTTTTTGTAAGGGTCGTAACAATAAGTTACATATATAATGTTGTACATTAAAGTTTTACCCTCTAACGTATAGATATTTTTATGCAGAGCTTTGCAAACCAAGCCATTCACCTTAAACAAATGTCAAGAAATAACAATTTAACCGGCGCTACTAACATCTATTCAAATAGAAGAATTCTTGACAGTGTAGAATTTAACGTTCGACAACTAGCATATGTATATGTAACTTTATGCATTAAAAAATACTTTGACCGAGTAGAATTAGTTTTTTAATTTTTCAATGAAACTATAAAAGAGATGTTAAATACTTTTTTTTTTTTCTTGTGAGTTTTAGTTGGTATGAAATGACCTATTTATAGACGAAAATCATTAATATTAGTCTGGTTTTCAAATCTATCAGCAATTATATACATTTTTATATGGTTTATTTAATACTGAAAGTACAAAAGGGCTGCGCAAGCCCAGTAAATTTTAAATAAAAATCAATGTTCATATCAAAATTTGAATTGCAAAATTGAAGTATTTCAATTCAAACAAATAACGATATTTTCACATATACTGTTAGCATTAGCATGTCGGTGATGCAAATTCATAAGATTTTACTAATACAAAAATCACTCAAGTGCACAAAGAGAGTTTGCACAGACGCTGCACTATCTTATCGGTCATGTGAACTCATAACATCCGATATGTGCCTAGCATGCATATAGGAATTTCCACTTCAACAATGTTAAATTTCAATTTATTTCGTGAAGCCAGATGGTAACACTGAGCATGTACAATGTTGCGTGAATATAATTTCCATACAATTTATTTGTTTACCCATGCTTACAGATTGTTAACGATTTATTGCTTGGCTGGTTGTCCAAGGCAATACAATAATAATAACAAATTTAAGACTTAACCAAACTTGAAGTGATAAGCTATCAGTTGCTGTTTGTCACATGAATATGTACCCGTGTAAATGAAGTCCACGACCAATGATAAAACATCAGGTGGTATGGATGGTAGAGAGACAGTCTTTTTGTTGCTTTCTTCAAAACCAGACTTGAACATCGTCTCAAAGTAAACACAGGCCGCCGCCAGTACCACGCGATGCGCCTGAGAGTATTTGATTATGTTTCGTTTAGTCGAAAACTTGCAATGTATAATGAAAAGTACCACAAAAGCATTACCTTCACCACAGTGTCTCCAGATATTAAATCGACATCGCACAGCGTACCATCCTGTCTGAAGATCTTGAAATTATTTGACACTCTCTCCGAAGACAAGGAATGCTTTTCAGATTTGAATACCCACTTTCCATTCGCGCATACTTTAATCTCGGAATCGTGGGACATTTTAATTACAAGTTAAACTAAATACTGGGAATTAATAAGCTTTAACACGATAATCATTTATTGTTGATCGTCGAGCCGTCGGCTCACACAATCTAAACATTAACTAATCTTATCTAAAGTTGATTATATGACAATTACGACTTCGTATAATAAATGACACTTGGCTACAGTTCAATCTTTATATCTTTATACATTCCAGTCGTTCCAGTGTTGTCAGACTGAAAATAAAATTATGTGACCAGGGCCGTAAAATTACAGCAGCGGCCTAGAAATTATAGTACGTCTATAGTCAGGCCTAGAAACTATAAATACAAAATTTTTAATAGAAGCCTCTGAATAGAAAAAAAAACATTAAAATTAATTCGTAAACCAATAATTGAGAAATTAAATGAATATTTTGACACAATTACATTATATACAGAATGACTAATCATAAAATTAAAGATTTTTAGATAAATAACATTTGTATTAATTTTATTTATATGCAATAGGTTAAAATTAAATAACACTAAATTAAATTTTTACTTAGGTCATATGATTCGTTACAGACTACTACAGATATGCTAAAAGAAATATATCTGGTATTTTTTAATGGACATTTTTATATAAATTATAAATTTGGAAACTATAGTACAATTGCATCTCCTAGCTACATTTGGATGTACATAGGTACAAGGTTGGAGAATTGAATGAAGAGTATCATAATTGTGCAATATCTGGTAACACTGAGTGGTTCACCAGAGTTATTGAATCACAAAGTGTTCAATCACAGAATAACCCATCAAATGCCAGACTTTCCCGCGGCGCCACCGTCACCGACCCGCCACTTTCGCGCCACGCCGTGCCGTGCGATCGAGACACAAACAATTTAATTTTGCACATAATTAGTACTAGAACTAGTTATTATATAAATATTATATATAAGTAGATAAAATTTATTAACTTTTTACTAGAGAACATTAGACAGAAAACGTTTAATGAAAGTTATAAGATGTAAAATTCAAAAAACTGTACGTTCCAAGCTTTTCTTAAATTACAAATAAATAAAAGCACATTTCTGTTTGTATTTGTGTTTCATTTATTCTTTTAATAACAAATTTACAACAATAATATAATTTTAAAAACATAGGCTCTTAGTCTTTTGCTCATCAAAAACCGAATAAGTGCGTGTAGGACTCGCACCCTGCGGGGTTCTATACAAATTTAATTATCATCTTTTTAAACAATATCTCATTGATCAAGATCCACGATGATTACTGACTGTCAATCAGTCAGTACCAATTCAGCGGGCTAAGCATGACGCCCTAGACAAGAGTTTATCTATAGGACTATCCCTTGCATACATTACGTTGCGCGGGAAAGTCTTATAGAGAGACTCTTCTCTAAGGCACCATGCTAGACCCACTGAAGAGATATTAATTTTGAGAATTCAAACATTTGTTTTAAAATATATATATATATATATTTTCTTAAAAATACGTGTATTTTTGGAAATCTTAAATTTTATAGGGCAAAGTTAAAAAATGTTCTTTCATATACACATCACGGTCCACACTTTAATTTTAAATGTAAAGTAATAACAAAAAATATTATTTTTTAATATAACTTCTAATTATCGATTTTTAAATTTCTCCCTTATTTATACTGTGAGACCTTTGTTCTTGCCGAATTTCATGATTCCCAATGGGAAATTGTCTATAGGTTTTGATTTATCCATGGTGTTACAATATAAGGATAAATGGTCGTATCTTTTAATTGGGTTGATTTAGAAGCTTAATTTTTTTGCAGCTTCAAGGGCAGATATGAGAATTCTATGTTAATTTTAATCAAAAGGGAAGTGTAGCTCAATCAATAATTAAGTTAGGTACCTTAATTTTTTGGTACAAGAGTGTTTATTTTCGACAACTCTAACTGTAACGAAGCTGTATCACATAGACAAGAGTGTTTGTATATTTTATTGTGAATATTAGAAACTTTAAATATTAGGAATTGTAGACTTCAATCTATCCTAATAGTAAAAATCTGCAAATCAACTGCAAAAATTTTGTAAGTCATTCTTCTCGACACTTGTTATCGGATGGCGCTCTTATATTATTATTGTGAATTGATAAGGTGTTTGTGACTAACAAACAGTTAAGACACTTAGCTCTAAAACGAAATTCAATATGTCCGAAGTCACAAAATAAAGAATCGTGTGCTTTGAATCTTATAAGTATCTTCCATGCAAACAAATATTACCTATGCATTGTATTTGTTTATATTTTAGTTTGCTTTTGAATCGTAATTCCTTTTGTTTGCTTGATAAAAACTTTAAATTTGTATAAGGGTAAATTTTGTATACCTATCCTCAGGAATGTTGTAGAGAAAATATTGACATGCATATACCCCCTAATTGAATTCGGGACCTTATGTAGTCGACTAACATGCAAAACACAATTTATATTTCTTTCTAGTAGTGAAATCATATTTATGATTTTTATTAAAGAAATTATACATAAGTTTTTTTCTTATGTATAAGAAAATATTGTATATAAACTGCAATCCCACAGTTAAGATTCCAATTTCTCTTTAAACTTACTTCTGTGAGATACACGAGACCCCAGCTTTTAAATCGCATGAATGGCTCGCCTTTGCAACAAAAAATCTATGAACATACGTCCGTTGTTTATCCCCAAAGCAAAATGCCATATAATGTCAAGCCATGCAAAACAAAACCAATATGACTGTTTTAAGATCGGAAAAGCTTATCTTTTTAATTTCATATACAGCAGAGCCGAGCCTTTTCATCAACTCATCTATATGAGGACCCCATTAGATAATACACTTGTATAATCTAAAGTAAGTATTTAAAAAATTAATAATAATATATGTAAAATTTAACTCTACAATTGTATTAAATTATACAACCACAGAATCAGGTGACCTAATCATGAGCATATAGCACATATACATTAATTTTGATTTCAAATCATAATCCTGGAAGGCCAATTAGAAAACAAAAAATCTTTAGAAAAGTGCCTAAAATAATATCTCAAATAAATCGATTTATTACAAGAAGTTCAAACATATTTTGTAATTCTAAAATTTACTGTCTCCTTCCAAATCTCCGAAATAAAAAAATACGAAATGAAGGGTCTCATTCAAAAGCTACAGGAAAATCTAAACAAAAGTCTTAAGTCTTGAAGTTCCCATGGGAAATGCAAAAAAAAAAGATAAATTTCAAAAATTAGATACTATAATGCGATGAATTATAGCAAGGAACCGTCTCCACGTGAGTTCAACACGCACTTGACTTGCTTTTTATTACTGGCATTGATAATTTAAATTATTCATGACTTTGACACAGTTCAAAACTTTTACAGAAGAATTGCCTCCTAAAATAGTACCTAATAGAGCCGCCGCTGTCAATTTATATCTGATTAACAGACAGACACAGAGACCATCAATTCAGTCTCCTCACATTCTGTTTTCATTCACGTATCATTTGTATCTGAAAAGGGTCCCAAACCATTATGTACCCGAAAGCCAAAGTTTTGTGTCCAAGGGCCTCGGCTCTGTGTCTTAAAGACTGGCTGTGTGCTTACAGGCTCCAAATTTGTGTGCCCGTGGACCTTGGCCATCATCAGCCATTCTATGCCAATATACGAAACACAGAACATCACAGCACATCGAGGAACCGTGACACTCGTGATTGCAAGTGCAATCACGAGTATTACAATATATAATAATAAATATAATCAATATTTAATCTTACTTTGAAATCAGCCTTTTTTACAAACAATTCATTTGCATTGATTCTATTCAAATACAACAGTATTTTTACGTTTAATACAGAAAAGAATTTGTATTTTTAAATCAAGTTCTTTTATAATATTAATAATAAATCGTCAACTAAAACCTGCCATGAGCATGTAAGACCATGCGCAATATAGGGTTCCGAAACAGTTACTATGAAAAATCACTACAGATGAAAAAAAGTACGTAGTTACAGTTTTTTCCATATTTACCGCACGTAATAATTATAAGCAGTTTAGTCAACTATAACGAGAGAAAGAAGTGGGTATGTCGACTATTACTCATAAAATAGTATAAACTAAAAAAACATCAGCAAAAGAGCGTATCTTCATGTCACTTAAGTCTTTTTGTTGAGAAGCGCAGTTTTTCGGCAATAACTCAAAAACGGTACATTCGATCATGTTCAAAATAATTTTCTATGAAAGTGTATAAGCGTTAACCTTTGTAATTTTTTCATATTTTTTTGTTTGGACTTACTTTAAAAAATAAAAGTAGGAATAAAATATATACTATGTTCGGAACGATTGTTTCTGAAAACAATTTACTTATTCAAAAAAATTGCTTAGAAAACTTAAAATGTTTTTAAAAGAACTGCCAAAATATGTGCCACACATTGATGTTTGTTGAAAAAAAATTTTTTCAGTTTCTGTTACATGTATGGAGTGTCCTAGAAATATTTATTTTTACTATTAAACTACTAAATTAAGTAGGGGCTTATACAAGACACTTACACTATAAATTTCATCACTATACATCTTGTAATTTTTGAATAAAATACCTATGACAAACGGACGGACATGACGAAATTGTAAGGGTTGCGTTTTTGCCATTTTAATTCGGAACCCTAACAACCGTTTTGTTGAATTTCAAATTCAAATTATCTTTATTTCATAGTTTACAAAATAACACTTGAAATACGTCATAATTTTTTTGCGAATTTACACTCTACACTTTACTGCTCTTTCGGAAGGCAGTTTTCCCTCAAGAAGAACGAGCAAGAAACCTAAGGGCAGCTCTTTTCTAATTTGCACATACATAGCCAAAACAAATACGGAACATGCATTTATTTTTCTGTGCATGTTTGTCTGTCACAGGCTTATATCTCTTGAACTGTAATAAGTAGATATTTGTAATTTTTACAATACATATTACTATGGTACAATGCATATAACAACAAAAAATAAAAATACAGTATATAAAGTTAAAAATTGAAGGGATACTCTTACCAAAAACGTGTTTTTGTTTGTTGTGTTACTTTTACCAGAAGCGTTTTTTGTTCGATCTTAATTTTTGTTCTTGTTTTTCGTTGATTATTAAAAAAAAAATTGTGTTAAATATTGAGCGGTAGTCCGAAACCCTTCGTGTACTAGTCGACTTGGGCTGTTTTTTTTTAAATGACACCCATAGAATAGTTTCATAATGATTAGTTAATCTATATGTTTTCATATCGATATCTCTATAGCCTTTAGTCATTTCAATCAAATCAATTTCTTGGTCAATGTATTCAATATAGATTGATTATGGAGTATGGTCGATATTTAGTGATTTTTTTTCATATGTACTTCAAAAACATTTCCAATCCTTTCCAAAATTATTGCATTTATGTAAGTATATGGATTTTTTATTCATCTAAAAAGTGAAAGACAATAATATATATGTGAGCCAAAAAAAAAACGTAAGTTATTCGTAAAAATAATTTAATGTGTAGCATAAAAACTGATTTAAACATTAAATTGATACAATTATTTTTTATTTTGTTATTGATAAGAATTTGCTAATAGAATGTGTTTCTGAGCAAGTAATCATAAAATCAAATAAGAGCGGCGCCGGCGTAAGCCCTGGGCAGTGGCAGCGCCGGCGCGGCGCCCCACTCCACCTTCGCCACGTCGTACGTCTCGACGCTGGCGGTAGTCGTGGCGCTGAGGTCGGTCCCGCTGTCGCCGCCGACCACGATCAGCACGTCACCCACTGAGCACGCCACGCATCCCACGCGTGCCGTCGACATCTCGCTAGCGAAATTCAACTCCTCCTGCAAATAGACACATAAAAAAATGGAAGTTCATACAAAAAAAATCACATCTCAATTTATACATCAACGTACACTGAACTTCATAATAGTTTACAAAAAAATATATAAATGGGATGATTATAGGAAAATCGAATTAGATATTTTACGGTTTTGGTAAATATTTGAAATTGATGTCTATTAGGTTGAGAAGTACCGTTTAATTTTTTACAAATTTTTTGAAATGAACATTCTCTAGCCGCGACTTGAGAGTAACTCAGATTTTTTTCAAACGGAAGTAAGTTTTCAAATGGAAGTGACATTTTTTTCATTACTAACCTCATATATATATATATATATATATATATATATATATATATATATATATATATATATATATGTATATATATATATATATATATATACATATATACATATACTTGTATGTATGTATTGGTAAGATTACGGCTATATAACTGCTGTTTAGTTGGACATTATTTACATGAATAATGTGGAACTGGCCCAAAATATTATAGCCCTAGCTTTTGTTGTGACTTATCTTTGTGAATACAGTGCTTAAATAAAAATTCTACCTTTAGCCTCTTCATCGGTAAATAAATGTAAAAATCAATAAACTAATCATGACCTGCGGCCTAAAAATGTAAGTTATTAAGTACCAACATTAAAAATCTAATCAATAAAATTTATAATTTAATTATTAAAATCAATATTATATTATAATTAATAAAATATATTTTTCAATTTCTTACAAATAGGTAGGTATAGGTAGTTTTTTACAAATAAGTAGACAAAACACTATGACAATTGATGCATTAAATAGCGGCACAATTTTTTCAATTTTACATAAATGCTTCGTCGTCAATAACTAACCATCATTGGATTTGATATGTAATTCTATGTACATATATAAATAGGTACAATTTATATTTATTAAAAATATTTTAGTAGGTCCAAGGACTCTCACAAGTATAGAAAGATCAAAATTGCATTAGCAAAGAAAATAAATTATAAAACGATATACTAGTTGTTTTATGATTAATCTTTTTGATGATATTTATCTTAAAAGTCAAAGAAGTTTGACTTCAACCGCACATAAAAATTACACTCACACGTTTTTTTTTGTCAAGAATCTTTCAATATATATTACGTAAAAATTTAAACCACTTAAATATCACAGTCTAAAAGATATAGACGAACACACAATTTAGATTTAGTAGAAGGGTATCGTTGGCAGCCTTTGGGTAAGAAATGGTAAAAATGTTATTTTACAGCTTTCTAAATATCCTAAAATAAGTTTATCACAAAACTCACAGATTCCAAGTCGTAGCAATCGATCATCTCGGTAGCGGAGAGTTTTTCCGTAGACTGTCCGCCGACCACGTAGAGGCTCGGCCCCAGTACGGAGGCGGTGGCGACGGCGGCGGCGCCGGCGCGCGCCAGCAGCAGCGGCCTCAGGCGGCGCCACTCGGCCCGCGCCGGCGTGTACCTCAGCACGTCGCTCGTGTACCCGTGGATCTGCGTGCGGCCACCGACCACGTACACAGCTTCTGAACGCGCACGCACAAAAATATGTGAATTCAGTGTCACAAAACATAGAAATAATTAACATTTCTTCATTCGTTAGTTTAATACATGTGGATATTATAAAGAAGTAAATTAAAAGTGCCTTCCAAACCAGTGGTGAAGTAACAAAATGTAAATTTCATATATTTGTTATTCAAAACCTATGAAATAAGAGCTTCGAGCTTCAAGAGCTAAGAGCTTCAAGTTCAAAAACTAGAAACTTCTAAAAGGATGAAATAATAATAATTCTGAAGATACGCAGTTATACAGTTCCGATCGAATTTAAAATAAGTTATTGATGTATCGCTAATAAACGACTACCTACCGCCGTACGTGGCGACGCTCATGTCACTCCTCGGCTCGGGCATCTCCCCCACTACGACCCACTCGTCCGCCTCCGGGTCGTACGCCTCCACGGACGACTCCAGCTGGTCTCCTATGCCACCGAAGGCGAACAACTTCTTATTGACAGCCGCGAGCCCGAAGCACTGACGTGCCTTTTTCATAGACGCGATCGGCGTCCAGTCGTCAGTCTGAAAAACACAATTAGCACCTTGTAACAATGTCAGAAGAGTGTATATTTGGTTTGTAAGTAACGAATAACTACATACAAAACAATAAATATATATTAGGAATGAGGTGCATTTATTACGACTACAACCACTCGCGATAGGTAGCCCATGCCGAAGCACTCACAATGGGGTCGTAGACTTCGCCGCTCGCCAGCGCCTTGTCGTTGTTCTCTCCGCCCACGGCGTATAGAAGACCGCCCAGCGTCGCTACGCCGAGCATACTTCGCGCCTCCGACATAGGTGCTATATCCTTCCACTTTCTGGTGATAGGTTATGGACAAATTCGTTTTTAATAACTGTATAGTTATAATTTCTTATGCATAGTAAGATGCCGATCGCGAATGCGTTACTCACTTCAGGTGTACATCGAATTTAACCGCAGTAGCGAGCTTATCAATCGCTGTGGGCGAGCGCCTGGTAAGACCTCCGACGACGTAAAAATAGCACTCGGCGATGAGGCGCGGTTTTGTGTTTATTTCTGATTCCTGGATAAATAAACATTTAATGATATTATATTTTAGTTTGTTACATATAGGTAAATTTGTATATCATATATTATAATGAGGTTTAATTCTTGTTTTAAATTCAAAAATAGAACTTTTCTTTAAATACTTAGTAATAAATGCAATATTATGAATTCATAGACAACCTTCATGATTTACTGTCATTTGATTGACAGTCTCGTACTTTTTACAGTTATATATTTATTTATTATAAACTTTGGTTAATGCTCAATTTATGGTCCATATACATTTTTATTAAAACGGGAAGAAATAGTTGCTTCATATAACTGTGTGGCAACTATAAATACGGTCTATTCTCTACTTAAAAATCCTATCACCCAGTTAGGGCCCATATCATACCACATCTATAGCATATGTTGGCTCAAAACAAATACACTTAGAAGTTTGGATATTCTTACTAATTTATGTCTAAATAGAGTTTTAAAATTGGGCCTTTAAATATATAAAAAAAAGTAGTGACATTATTATTATTATTATATTACTTTAAGAATGATTTAAAAATTTAATACAAATTCTGGTATCACTTACTAAGACTGCTATAAAAGCACGCACTATCTCAGCTATAGAGGGGTCTCGAATGTTTGCCAATGCATTTTCTAGCGCGTGTGGCTTCAATAAGCGCAGGCGCACTCGCCGCAGTACTTCGACACAGTGCTGCCTACGCGATAATGCATCGTGTTCTAACCACCTCAAAACCACGTTAAGTACCTGAATTGACGGAATAATATAATATTTAATATGTCGTTATTCAAACATAAGCGAAAAGGAGATAAATACTTTTATGTCATGTTGTAATAAGAAATCCCAACAGTGAACAGCAATACTTATAAAAGAACACCCACTGTATTTCTATTGTTCTCTCGTATGAGTACTGTCTTCAATATGCCCACCGTCTGCCCTACCTATTCTTCTGCGCACTCATTGCTCCATCCGTTCCTCGTATATCTGAAGCCCTATTGTATCCTTTGTACGCATACTGCCCACTTGAATTGTTGTTATGCAAGTATAATTCTATGGAAAAATACCATGCATCAAATTTTGAAAATAATCTATGTGATTGTTGAAATGAAAAAAAATAATAAAATTCTTACCTGATTTTCTTCATCTACCAGTAGATCGTCTGAAGACAACAATTTTATCAACAAAGTCGATGACACGCTTAGAATTTCATCTCCTTCTGCAATAGCCTTCCAATGCTTCCGGGCATAGGTGAGAGCTTCTTCAAACACATCGACGTAATTATGAGCTTCAGCAAAACTGTAATCACATTGTTATTTCAAACAACGCCTGTATGACATTTTTAGTAAAGACGCTGCATAATTTAACTTCAATATCGATCAAGGGCTAGTAACATCAACAGTATTACTAACCTTTTTGCTTAATAATGGTTAGAAGTATAGAAATAATAAAACTCCAACAATTTTACTTAATACTAATTTATGAGCGATAGTTATACTGAATGGTTATTAGCTTCCTCGTCTTGGAGTTACAAGGCACTGGGTTAGATTCTGACTACGATGGGGGAATTAATTTAAGGTAAACTACTCGTTACCCTCTGGAAAAAAATGTTAAGCAGACGGTGTTGGACGTGGTCATCACATCAGTGACGTAGTTCGTTAGCAGCTTCCAAGCCAGTTAGCAGCTCTTCAACTGTAATAATAGATTGTGGAAGAGAATGCTTCAGGGTCATTAAAACCAGGGTCAACCTACTAGATGGAAAAAGATTAGTAAGTGACAGTTCCACCAAGTACCTTGGCCTACTTCTTTAAGTTGGCTAAGGCTAGGTAGAAGGGTAAATGCCTCCCAAGTATCATAAGGAAACAACCATATTCAATATTAAAGGAAATCATAACCAATATAAATAATTCTATCAATAAAAAGACATATGAAAGCACAAATGTAAATACAACTAAAGTCGGTGTATGGAACAAGTCAAATTGTGACAATGCCATATATTAATAACATATAAGAGGTTAAATTAAGTCATTCATTTATCTGGGTCGTTAAGTTTATGGACTCCAGTAAGTATGATAGATATTGAAAGGGCTTTGCCTGCTATTATGAATACAACAGAAACCCTTTGCTTCCCATGGCCCTATCGATCTTGTGATTATACAAGCCAGATCACGGAAGTGCCGCATAAGATCAATATAATCCAATCCCATCGCCTCTTCGTATTTCCTACAAATCACCCTCATGTCTTATTCGAGCCCCTGTTCCTGCCCTCACTTCACAGGACTTGTCCCAAATAGCACAGTACATTTTCTGTCGCTAGGCAGATAATGCTATTTCTGCATACCACATAATCGTGCCTGAAGTAACATTTAAGCCAGATAACAGCAAAATGTATTAATACTAAGAAATTTAAACTTCATTACATTTGAATTTGAGAAAAGACTTTTTTGGACTTAAACTATATAAGCTTGATAATTCTGTATTAACTTGGCAATATTTTTTCAAGCTATTAAGCTTGATTTTATGCTTTTTTACTTTTTATTTTATTTTAAGCATAAATAAACTGTTAGACAAATGATATACAAATAAAAATAAACGAAGCAACTGATAGTTACGTAGCAGCTGGAAATCCTGCATTGTTCTGGATAACCCTGGTGAATATTTCATTTAAAAAGCTCTATTTTGAATACTGTGTGGTTTTGTTCTTTAAGCTGTACAGAATTCCAAATCAAACTCGTTATTCACAAGCTGAATATTTTAGTTTTCTAATCTTTAAAAAGCAAACGATTGCATAATTAAAAAATGTTTTACTTAACCTATAGCTCTAGAAGCTTACAAACTACCTTAAAATTCAGCTTAAAATGATAACAGATATAACTTTAAGATTCTTGTGCACAAAGTAACCGATTATTGAAGGAATTCTGCATTTTTTAACCAGAAAATGCCAATTACGTCAAAAGTGCTTTATTGACAAAATATATTAAAGAGAATGCTCACGGATAGTACCAAAAAATTGTCATGCGTCAAGATCAAAATACTATTAAAATAATTTCCTTCAATTATATCATGTAATCTCCCAAAGACTGGTAAATTTGAATCAGGGATTTAATCTAAATCTTTAAAAGATACTCAATTCATTTTTTTTTAAATTGAGAATGACAGTCTCGCCGCAGTAGTTGTAACAATCAATGTATCACTCAATCAGATAATATAAAAGTTTAAACTTCGAAGCTGATCACGATTGATACAGTAACGAATGAACGAGCAATGTCTGACAATAAAAATTAGAAGGTAACGTGTACATTGATTTGCAAAAGAGTAAATATTTATTGGTATTTGTTCAAATAGAATTGATTTTCTTAAGTTCTCATTCGCGTTCTGTTTATAAGTTATTTGTATCGACCTTAAGAACCAATTTCTACTACTACACTATTAAACCCTTGAGGCTTAATAACACTTATGAAGATCTTTGTCTAAATATGAACAATATTTCATAGATTAGATCTGCATGCCTGAGAATGATGTAATACACAGGTTTAACACTCCCCAACCCTTCCTTCTTCTCCCCCGCGTG
This sequence comes from Eumeta japonica, assembly GCA_005406025.1. Lineage (NCBI taxonomy): Eukaryota > Metazoa > Arthropoda > Insecta > Lepidoptera > Psychidae > Eumeta > Eumeta japonica. The sequence goes on along the minus strand of BGZK01000814.1, from coordinate 247,837 downwards.
CCTTTTTTACGCCATTGCAACGCTTTCGTGTCTAACTTCACAGCGGCAGAATTTCGTGCGTTTTACCTTAGTGCGCTTTCTAATTGTATGATCAATTATAATTAATTACAGAATCACATGACTATTAAATAATAATAATATATTTGTTAAATATACCATAACAGTAGATATATCATATTGAAATTGGAAACAACTTGACATTCATATTCGAGCATGTTTTTGTGGACCGGCTACTAGCATTTGTTCCTATTTGTTTCGCCTATTTGTACTATTGAAATGAAATACTACACCGATTTTGAAAATTCTTTCATACATAGAGAGCTACACTGTCTCTGAGTAATATAACCTACATTTCATTTTGAAACTAGCATTTCCTCCGTCAAAGCAAGGCAGGGTGTAGAATCGAGAGCCGAAACCGGACTCAAAATTGATAATGTAAACAGGGTCAAATTGGAGTGTGTAACCGGGACAAGAATCAATAGCGTGACCAATGCCATAATCAGGAGGATCAGTCACCAGGATCAATGTCATAATCAGAATTGGAAAGTGGTCCGAGATTTAAATTATCTGTCAGTGAACAATCTTTTTCTATCTCCATGCGAGTGAAGCCGCGTACGGAAAGCTAGTAAGTATAGAAATAAAAGCGTCTCAATTTGATGGAAAAAAACGAATAGGAGGAATAATAATGAAGTGTTTAAGGTAGTATGCAAAAAAAAAAATTGTATCTGCACAACAGTAAAAACAAGTTGAACTTTTTACTGTATATTGTACATAAATATAATATTAACTATCACCAAGATTAAAAATTCATGCATTAAATTTCCTTCAATAGAATCCTAATAAACTGAATAAAATTACTACGTTGGGTAATCTTGAAGCTGTATTGCCAAAATTTAATAATATCCATACTTTTAATCAGATGATATTATGATAAGTAACTACATGTGACTTCTTATGCAGAAATAAGCAAGAAACGCACTGAACGAACAGCTTATATTCAAAGCAAATGTAACGCCATTAGCCAACCTCTTTTTTATAAAAAAAAATTGTAACTATCTTATTGAACAACTAATTTTTTTTATGTAAAAACACTTTGAACGGTGGATAAACATTAGCCTCATTATTTTCCCTTCCTGGAATTTGCAAATATGCATTAAATGTTTGACTGGTCAAAGTCAAGTTATTATAAAGACATGTTTACTTTTTAAATTGTACTTTATCTTGCGGCGCTTTCCAATATACATATATATTTACATACGTCATATTTTTATAATTTGTGTGACCATATTGCAGAATTCCAATTTCAAATTACATCAAACTATTATTAAAAAACAAAATACAGATTTTTCATATTTATTTGCATTATATTCGCATAAAATTGTGATTAACATCTGAATTCTGAATATAAACTGAGTATCTGAGGGTAAACATTATCAACTGCAAAAGTATTATAATTGCCGAATAAAAGGTGGATCAACATTAATGCAAAAGATTTTTAGTTTGTCGTACATTTATTCAGCTAGTATGTGGCTACTATGTGTTATGTTATTTAAATTGAAGCCAATTAAGCTATAAATGTAGATGTAAAATATAAAATGCAATAATTTAGTTGGTAGTTGCATCATAAAAATGTAATATTGGTTGTAAGTTCATATTACAAATATTTATGGCCATTTATTTATCATCAGCATGAATATAAATAAAAGTCACTAATTCTTATCCATATTATATAAGTATACCTGATTATGTCTAAAACCGTCGACGGACGTAATTTTGTCTTGAAGTGGTCAGAACAACTTGCAGCTAGTCCCTCGAGCTTCAATATGTTTGCAGCATTCATTAGATGCTGCACCGTGGAGTTGCTGATTATAGTTTGACCTGTCGCATGATAAAAATTATGCTAAAACTAACAGCTCCCAAATTTTAAATTTTGATAATGTGGAGCTATAGATATGAAATGAAAAATTAAAAGAAATATTTACGTATTATAAAAAAATTACTCAGCTATCGGGATACAGGAAACATTGTACAATAAAATTCCATTAATTTCTGATAAACATTGACACACTCCTTTACATTATTTACATTATCACCAAACACAGTAAATGGTCACGATGACATTACACATATCTGACAGTTCTATGGATGTTAAATCCATAATAATGTGACAATAGGGGGTCTTCATATTTTAGTCAATATAATTCTAATATTACTTGTTGCAATATTACCCATTAATTTATCAACAATATAATTACATTCCAAAAGAAGCAATTTCAAGCATATTCTCTGTAAATTGGAACCATATAAAAATTAAATAATTATAACTATTATATTATTACATTATACCAGAAAACAAGCACATTTATCAATAGTTCAAAGCTTTGGCAGATTGGTACCTTTATTAAGTAAGTTGTTTAGTAATTTTACAGCTTGAGTAGCTTTTCTACATGAGTCTTAATAATTACTACAACATTAAGTTACAGGTTTTATTATTATCAGAATAGATTTTGTGTCTATAGTTTTGTAATCTATGGCAATAGCTTCAATGAATAAAACTATCTACTTACATCAATCATCATAGTTATAATAAATAACTACCTGAGTAAATAAATTCAACAACCAATGGCAGTATATCTGGTGGAATGGACGGCAAAGAAACAGTCTTTTTGTTGCATTCTTCAAAATTAGAATTGAATATTGCTTTAAAGTAAGCACTGTCCTCAGCCAATACAACTCGATGTGCCTATAAGAAAATGTAAACATCCTTTATGTAAAGTAAATACATTAATATATATAGCAAACTAGCCATTGCTCATGCCTTTATTTGCTTGTTGGTTGAAACTTAATGTTTTGAAAAGACATGAAAGGTGTCTTTCTTTTCTTCATTGTCTCATCACCCATAAGAAATTTTAGACGTCATGTCATAGTCTTCTTCAAAGTTGCAATGTTTATACTGAGACTTCTTTCTTTTAATGAACTTTATTGATTAAAAAAGATAAGAAATTTATGGATGGTTTAACACATTTTTTTTTCTGCAACACTTGTACTTTCAAAAAATCTAATGGTATAGGCATCATTTATCCAATTGTATTCAGTACATACTTCAAATTAAAGAACGAAAAAAAATTTAATTTGCTCTCTCTAGCCCCTAGGTAATGTAGTGTGATAAATTGCGTCCTAAGCTAAACAATAATTTGCTGCTAATAAAACACAAAAAGTTTTGTTCAAATTAGTCCAAATTGATTTTTGAGTGATAATTGAACAAACAAACCGACAAACATGCAGATAAACAAACAAAAGTTTTAAAAGATTTGTTTGGAATCTGCATTATGTACATAAATATACCACTTACTTTTCAAAAACTATTTAATGTACAGATTTGACCTTCTTACGATTTTATTATACACATAGATCTTGTTATACAATTAGATAAAATCCATAGTCATTTTATTATTCCGAAAGTGAGTTTTTCTGACTGCTTGGTAAATATACACCACAAAACATCTGACTCGATTGATGTAAATTGGTAGAGTACATTTTAATACGATCTCTTTAAAAACTTAAGAAAAGCAATTATGAAAACTTGTAGATGTGTACAGATATATAGACATTGATAGTATCTGAGATTGGAATTAATAACAAAACATGAATCATAAGATTAGAAACAGAGCCAAAATGATGATCTACGAACAAGATATGAATCAAGATTAATATGAAAATAAAGTAAAAACATTCAATATTTATTTCCGTATACTTTGATGAAAGACAAGTGTGTTATAAATTATATAAACATTATATTTTTCACCTTTACTATCATTTCTCCAGATACCAAGTCAACATCGCACAATGAATCGTTTTGCCTGAAATTCTGAAAAAACACATACTTTAATTAAATACAATATTTTCTGGATTTTAACACAGAGTTTTTAGACACAGGTTTGAGCTCAAAACTTATCATATTGTATTTTACTAACAATATAGATAGTGTTAAAAAAATATGTAAAATTTTATTTATCCACTTTAATTGCAATTGTGTTAACTTATTACAAAAAACTTCAGCACTAAATGGGTTATTATTACAAAATAGACATTTAACATAAACTATAATAAGCAGAAAAAATTACACACTTTAACTATTATATTACACAACTATTACATAGTTATTTTGCCTACACTGTCGGATTGAAAAACAGCAAATCAACCATAAAAGACAGTAAAACCCAGTTCAAAAAATGACGATTAAATTAAATTAAGTAAACAGAATATGGTTATTTGTTGTTCTTCGTCCAGCCACTAATTTTGTAATTTTTATCACGAATTGGTAACATTGTTTATATCATATTTACACCTTTTTTCGTCGGTGGAGATATTTCGGATAATGAGTCACTGTCATTGCTGGTCATTGTTAAACATTAAGTGTTCTAATCCGATAATCTTAAAATTTATTCAATGTACGACTCACGATTTTATTGAAACCAGCGTTACCATTCTCAAATCCAGAAATCTACTAAAACTATTATGAAAATCTACTAGACACAAACAAACAAAAAACCTAATCCAATCCTACCACGAAAAATACAAAGTCACCTATTGATTATCTATTTAATAAAGAAGCATACCTTGTTTGAAATTTTAATTTAAGAATAATGTAATTTAACAATTAACCTAATCGCTATTTTAAGGCTCATTATAATTTATTGGCATTTCTTTTCATTTGGTGTGTAAAATTACTGCGACTGGTTTAGTAAGTAATCTGTTTCTGATTCTTGTTTAGTTTAAATTAGTCTGGGAAAAAATCTTATTAACAAACAGTATTTTCCACAGTACAGTAATTTAGCAAATTGACAAGTGTTATCATATTTTCATCTAGAATTTGTCTTAAGCTTATGGACCTTTCCCTAAAAGGTTTCCATGTTTAACACATTTGGATTTTGACTTGAAGATGAAGATGATAAAAGATTGGATACCTCCAAATCAAATTTCATTTGCCATAACTCCACACTGTTAATCTGCCTTTTACTATCATCTACTATATTGTACTATATTCGAAAAAAAATATCAAATATCAACAAGTAGAGAAGCAGACAAGCACAGACTATAATCACAATATCATCTTTACAAAAAATAACTGCAGCGTTTTCTTAATACATGAGGTAGTCAACATATTAAATAGTACCACAATATATCATGTTTTTTATATAAAATTTTGAAATATATCAAAGTGTGCCAGTTTTCTGAAACATTCTAAAAATCATCTACAAATTCGTCCTAATCTACTAAAACAGTAGTAGATTACTAAAAACGGCAACGCTGATAGAAATCAAACAGAACAATAGCAAACAAGCGTAAACACAAAAGAGTTACCATTTATCAAAAATATTTATCCCTAAATCTAAAGTCAAAACCCCTAAAATCACTCCAATTACTTATGAAGTCTCCCAAAAAAATAATTTTCTGTAAAATAATAAATTAATAATGGTTATTAAATAATATGCTGTAATATTTCGTAATATTACTTGTTTATAAATTGTTTATTACCACAAATTTAATATATATTTTGTTGTAGAGATTCAGGTTTTTTATATGAATATACATGTTGAAATTGAATAAACTTAACATTTTAGTGATTGGATTAAATGTTGTGCACAATCCACCATTTAGATTTAATACGAATCGGGTCATTATCAACAATTGTAAAATTTCAAAAAGTAATATATTTTCTAACTTATTTTTGAAAAAATTGGAAAATACGCATTGGACACGCGTTCCAGATTGAAACAATGTTAAATGCTAAACTGTAAATACGGTTACGACTTCAGTACCTATACAGATGTAAGTATAATAAATTGCAACAAATAAGAAAACATCAATTATGATAATACCAACACCGTAAAAATTTTTTACATATTTTGTACTATAAGCATATGAATATGTAACTTCTTTCATTTTACCCAGATCTGTTAAATTAAATAACAATACACGGATGAATAACGAGTGCCCATTTTGTTTAATACTAAAAGAAACCTTAATAGAGCCTTAACAAAATTTACACTTGTAAGAGACATATCCTAAATTATTGATTTTTTATTGAACAAATTTAGCACAGTTTTCTTATGAGTTTTATTGAAAATCCTGGACAATATTAATAATACTATTATAAAAATATGTTTAATCAAAACTCTTAATCTCAATATGGCTTTTCACTTTATTGCATTATTGCACCACAAAAATATAAATACAAATTATAAGCAATTTATTCTGTCATAACAATTATTTTTGTTATTTTAAAGAAACAAGTAATATATAATGAGATTAAGTATCTTGTAAATATAAAAATATTTATTCATACATACCTTTAAGTTCATATCTCGTTTCTACTTATTTGTATATTTTTGAGAATAACCAGAAACTTTTGTTCCCTTGGGCATTGCTTTATTTCATTAAAAACATTTATTTTGAATTTCAATTTGTTATGAGTGAGACATTATGTGCTTTTTTAAAAAAAGAAACAATTATATTTTTACCCCTTTAAAATTTTTTTTCCCCTTAAATTTAGGGAGAAAACAACCAAATTGGCATCACATAATACCGAAGATAAAATAATAAGTGTTGCCATAAGTAATAATCTAAAAAAAATCGACAAGCCTACTGAAAAGGCGTGACATTTGCTTAACAAGATACGATTTTCATAAGACTCGTAGAAAATACTCTTGACACCCAAAAAAAAAATTATTTAAAACTTGAATTGCATTTAATTGAATGAACTAGAATGGTAATTAGCACAACAAATTATATTTATCATAACCTATAATCTAAGATCTGAACAAAGGTAACTGCTAATAATATTTACTTAAAATGGCTAATTAATAGAGCACAGATAACCAAAGTGGGGGGGGACAAAATGAACTCGAGGCTTTTTATGACGGAATTATAACTCATACAATATCACCTAGCTTCTGATGTTTTATTCATTCGATTAGAGAAATACACATTTACCAGAGAAAAAGTGATTGTTATTTTTCAAATCTAACGGTGAGTGATAAAATCAGACAATAAAAATAACTGATTGACATCACATACTTTGGAAAAATATTTTGTATATAAACATTTCTGTATAAATATGAAGAATAGTATGTTTATATATTTTACGTCCCCATTTTTGTCATTATGATATTGTGTTCTGTTAAAATCGCTACCTAAGTGAGTTAAATATTTTAATTGGTGAAAATATCAGAGCATAAGTGAAGTGAGCACATTTAAGAAAACAATCGGATTAATATTATTTTTAACCAACTATTAACCTCAAATTCGAAATTCCAATTAAATTTTGCAATAAGAAATTTTTTCTTAAAAAAGATGCGGCAGGAAGTGATTGAAATGTTTTTAAAATTATTTTCTGTTTGTCTGTTTCACTGAAATTCGTTTCTGCTAGAGTAATCAGGGAAGGGTGAACATAATTTTGAGTCAAAAATAAATTTAAAAGTGGCAGCTGAAAATGAAAAGTTTTAGAACTAGATTTTAGAATCAAAAATGCAAAACGGTTATATTCTTATGAGATTTATTGTGAATTTAAGCACACCAGCCACAATAGATCAGCAACATACTGATGTCTTTGTGGGGTTTGCAGGGGTACATGGGCAGCAGTGACCATCTGCTTCCGGTTAGCTTGCATGCCATGGATTATATATAAAAAAAAGCAGATTCTAAATGAATACGATTGAGAGCAACATCTAATAAATTTTTCACTGAAAATATGACCCAAAGACGAGAAATTATTAAACCATGCTCATTACTTTGATATATATAAAATAATTTAATATTTTTTTTATCCATTCATTTTTTTACTACGAGATTTGTAATCCAAAGTAATAAAATTGAGATCTTTTTTATGTATAAATTTTGTATAAAAATAATTATATAATAAATTAAAAACTTTGTTTATGTTCAATAGATAGATAAACTAACATAGAATATTTGAAGTAACAGGGTGACCAACACTATAATAATCATAGAAAACATCAACTATATTCTAATCCATGGACTTGACAGTAAAGATCTAGTTACTACTTAATATTTCGTATATTAGCATTAATAATGTTATAATTTTCAATATATTTTATTATTACATAAGGACAAGTTATTGTATTTAAATTGTCTATGCTTTTGATAACCAACTGCCATTTTGTACCCATAACTCTAAGGCTGACTATTGTTTGAAAAGTTGAAACGACAATGATTTATAACTTTTTGAATAATTTGAAACCCAAAAATGCCTAAACATAATTTACTCATAATGAAACACGAATAGTGTACGAAATTGCTTTTTTTTTATACATATGGTAACACCGAAAGCAAAAAGCACCCTTTTCCAAAGACATGCATTCTAACTATTGTCTATGATTAGAGTATTGCCAGTTAGTACAGAAAGCTCCGGTTGTAAGTAAACATCGATGTATATACGTACACTACGCTTAACTTAAAGTGTACGATCGAGAACTTCGAAGCAACGACGAAGGCGAACAAAAGCACACGTCGTGACAGCTGTATTTTCTCGATTCGTTGTTCGACAAAGGACGTGTTATACAGCGGATTTACAATTTTTTCTTTACTATTTTTTTAAAAATATAATTTTAATACGGTGTGTGTGTGTGTGTGTGTGTGTGTGTAAATTTCTTATAACTTTTGAATGGCTTGACCGATTGAAACGAGACTTATGACATTCAAAAGGGTTCTACTGAACTTAGACTTCCTGTAAGTTTAAATTGATTCGAACCAGTAGATTCCGAGGAATTTCAAAAAAAACCGGAAAAAATATTCAAAAAACGATGTATTTTGAGAATAACTTTTTGGCTATTGCACCGATCGATTTCATGACCTAATCAGCTCTTAACCTCAAAAAATTCGATTTTGCTCTTAGTATAACATTTTTAGGCCTCAAAAAACTTCTTCGATTGCCGTCTTGAACATTGAAATCGAACAACGTGTTTCAAAGTTATAGCACTTTAAATATTGAAAAAAAAAAGTTTTTTCAACATAACTTTGAAATTTTGAGACTTATCGATTTTTTATCAAGAACTTTTAAATGATAATACGGATCGAGCTCAAAGACGTCACAACATACTACGGTACTATAACTTTGCGGTTAAAATTAGCGGGAAGTTGCAGGAATGGCCTTTAGGGTCAACCGTTTTCCATATTTTTTCTTTTTGTGCACTAATGAGATTATACATAGAATCAACGTCATTTTTTTTTATTTACATAGTTTTCATGACATTAATATGTTTTTAAACTCATGGAACATTGTAAATTGTTTGTAAATTACTTGTCAAATGAGTTATTTATTGGTCAGTGCCCGTATTCATATATGGACAATATATTCTATTAAAAATTCTCTCTTGAGAATTATTACTAGGTAATTATTGAACATAATAGTTATTATCTAACGAATCATTTACTGTTCATGTAACACATTATATAACATGGATATTAAACAAACTAGTTATACGTACACGCATCGACCAGTGATCTTGTTTAGGATAGTGTTGGTCTTAACGTGGCCCTGGGCTGTATGGCTTAGAAGCCTAAGAGCACATAGGCACAGTAGGGCTGCCCGCGTGAGCATCGGCAGACACATCCAAGCACTACAGAAGCGCGGCAGACTCGGGCGCATCCCGAAAGCATTTCCGTACCTGACGGACACGCATCAAAAAAATCTCTTGAGCCACACGACGTTGTGGTTTTTGCTAGTAACATCACAAATTTTCGACAGCGAGTCCATCCGCGTGAGCATAAAATGTGTTCTTCCATCTTCACGCTATCGACCAGAACCCTGAACCAGGTCCTGTCTATTTTCATTCTGATCCCGATCTCGATCCAAATGCTGTAAAATCATCCCACAGAAACTAGTACTCTTATATCGAAAACACAAGTAAAATTGAATTGTTTTATTATGAAACCTATAAGCGATTTCCATTCTAGTTCGATGTTTATCTCCGTCCTCTCTTGGATATTATTTTTTTTCTGTGTTGACGCAAGCGAAGCTGCGGAAAAAAGCTAGTGTATTCTAATACGTAGCCAAATAAGTAAAGACAAGAATTAATAAAACAATGTACTTACGTTCTAATTTAGTAACATTGTCTTAGCAATCCTACTTAGAATCATTAGAACCTAGAACAACTTACATTACGTAAAGAGCCTAAGGCGTTCCTGGAATGAGAATTGTAAGATTAGTTCTTAGTATTTCTCGCTTATTTTTCTACTATCCCCTACAATTGAATGCTATCACGCAATCTATTGCGTCTAATCTGAACCAGCTAGCCTGCCATAATACAATTTTTTCAATCAGTACAGATGAGTGCTGGTTCTTCAAACGCAGAATAACCTGATAACAATCTCGCCGAGTGTGTTTTAAACTGTCTTTGTTAAAGATTATAACATACTATCTTAGATTAAGGGCCCGAATATTATAATAAGTGAATAAATATAAAAGTAAAAATGATGCCCTAGCCCATTAATAAATAATTAATGCTTAAAAAAAGTCGTATATTAATAATATTGAACCTCAATAATATATCTGTTCATAGTTATATTAATATGAATATATTGTAATATACTCAAGCGGTGAGGATAATACAATATTTTTTTTTTATTTGTTTCATAAAATATTTTTTTAACACCTCCAAATGGTTTTAAATGGATGAAAATTGTTAAGGGACAAATATAAACTCGCTAAACCTCAATCGAGTTGACACATGAAGGGCAATATCAAGTAACGTATACAATTGTGAGTTTACCACTTTATGTTATTGAGAGACAAGCTCGGACACGAGCTCGGCAAGGAGGCACTTTTGTAAAATTAATCCATTAGCAGGATCAATATAATGTAGAAATTAGCCATGACCCGTGGTACTTTTGTCACAAAGGCTTAAGTAATAGAAAGAGCACTAGTAGCCATTAATTTTTTTATACGTTCATTAAGACTAAGAAAGCCGGATATTGCCCGAGGCGAAATCCCATCAAGTAAACAGGCTTTTGTGTAAGTGAAAGTTAAAACAAAATATTCCCTTTGCGATAGGCTGATGAAGAGCTAATTGAATTGGAATAGGAACTAAGGCGTTGTTTCCTAGAAAAGCAATTTCCTTATTTATATTGAAATGACTCGAGGGGACGGTTTCCTCCGTAAAGCGCCAAGAAGGAAAATGTCATACTTTGATATAGTACTGCGAGGCTTGTTTGCTGTCTAACCACTCTCGTACTATCAGAGATCTACTTATACCAAATTAATCTAATAAGGCAAATATGTGAACAAAAGCCTTCATTACAACAAAATTCAATTTGGCGTAGCCCAGAGTAACTTAACCTTTTAATTAGCATCCATATTGTCTACATGTGAGTATAAGTAGTAATAGAATATCATAATTGCTAATTGACTCGATTATGATCGCGTTTAAGCGATGTTAAAAAACACTTATCACTAAGAAAATTGGAATATTCAAAATTTCAAGCAAGCGATATTATCTCACGACAATACACAATTTTAACAATGAAATTTCTCTGGTGACAACACTAATGCATAAACAGCGCATATACGAGTAAACGAAAATGAGTACTCATCCATTATTTATCCTACATAATTCTTAGTATGAGAATCGGGTAGTAACTATGAGCTGGTAACATTCTCTATACATTGCAAATTACCCTTACGAAATCCACAGGCACAAAAGATGGATATTGTTTTATTTTTGGCAACGAATTTTATAGGCAGATTATGGATAAATTCATGTAGCTAGTGTACCTATGGATATAAAGGGGACAGTCAGTAATGTTTACTATTAAAATACAGAAAAGTAATTTTTAGTACTGCACGCACACACGTGCCCACGCGCGCGTATTCATACAAACATGCACACATACGAAGGACGCTCCAAAATTATTGAGATACAAGAAAACTATATAAGCCAGACAGACCAAATTCACATTTGTTCAAAGCAGACTCCTTCAGCGTCAGTACACTTCTGTAGACGGATTTTCCACAAGCGGCAAGCATCGCGCCAAACGTTTACAGAAATAGAGTAAAAATATTCAGTAATAGCGGAGTTTATGTTAAATATTTATCAAATATTAAAATTAATATTTTAGTTTTTTTTTTATTAAAAAGCAACCAAACGTGGAACGCTGCGAGATACGGTGAATAAAGCGGATACTCTAAGAGTACAATGTTATTACCTTCCAAAAGTTGACAGTGGGCATCGCAGTATGAGAAGACTTGATATATTGGTGCAGCATTAATCTTCTAATTCTAAGAGTCTGGAGAACTTCTGGCAAGCATTACTGCGTGTACCAGGCTGCCGTGACAATTTTCTGTGTCTTTTCAATTTAATATAGCTATGGCCAAGCCTGTATTCTTGAAAAAACCGACATAAGTATTTTTTTCATAGCGCGTACACTTTTGGCGTCGGTTGGCGCGGGATCATCTTTATGAACACACACCTTACTTTTCTGACGTGTAGGCAAGTCATAAAAGGGAAAGGCAACAATTTGTGATGAAAGTAGAATTTTAGATATTATACGTGATATATTCCTTATTCAATAACTTTAATGTCTTTCTGATTTTTGATATCTACCTAATAATTTGATATCTATCTACCTTTGATATATACTTAATGAGAAAAAACGAGTGGTGTCGTGGGACACCAGGTAGGAACGAAGTTCCTTCGGCTAATGTAGAATCGACACAATTTGCAAAAAAAAAATCGTGCTCAATTTTATGTAGGTTTTCTTGATTTTTCTCTTAAATTTTGCTGATTAGTTTTTTATTTAAGTACAGGAAAGTATTTAGGGAATTCAGTATTTTAGGAAATAAAATAAATTACGTAAAATAAAAAAAAATCGTAATTTAAATTATCAACTAAAATAACAAAATATGTCTCTTTATTTTTGTTTGACAACACAAAATTACATAGAAATAGAATAATTTCCCACTATTATCACTGTCAATTTCATTCAACTCACTTGTTAGTTCACTTGCCATTGTTACTATATTTATTATTGTTTTGACGATTTGAAATTATATGAAAATAAACGTGACTACTCACGAGTAAAATGTATCAATAATGTGAATATTAGCCACGTGCTTGTCCATGAATTCATGAGTATATACTATGCATTGGCGGGGTGGAGTGGTAATAGAGAGAGAAGGGATGAGAGAACGAAAAGAAAGAGGGAGAAAGAGAAAGGTATAACACACTACTCGCTTGTGTATACGACTGTCGCGCCTGCGCACGTCTCATTTAACGGTTTTATTCCACGGACTTTTTCTTACGGTTTTACTATCACATTTTTTTCAGTTCGGTCGCGCAGCAAATTCCCTATCTCCTCCAAGCCCGCCGTAAGGAACTTCGTTCCAACAGTTTTCTTAATTTTTAATTCATCATTCAATATCTTATAAATCGTCAAGGATGCAATCCCAAGAGTATTCTAAATCAAGGGGCGGGCGCATCGATTGTCGTCTTTTATCATGTTGCGAACACGGGTGACATCATCTGGAGTGCCTGTTGAAACAGGCTACCCGTGTGTTCATCATCTTGAACTGAGTCGCGTTCATTACGAAATTCTTGAACCGTTGAAAGACAGCGGCTCGAGATGGCGCTTCGTTATTTAATACTGATTGTGACCGCTGCATGCGCACATCGCTCTTAAGACAAACCAACCTTAAAATCATAGTATATGATAGCTCTCCAGTGTTGGCTTTTCAAATACATTACTTGTTTCACGGAAACACACTTAAGACGGTTGGGTACTTTTAACAACTCGAAGTGATTACTGCGCGCTTTTGTAGTGAAGCGGTGGCGCATGCGCAATCACGACCGCGGAAAACGGTCATTTTTGATGCTAATGGAAATAGGTATTTCTATGTGATAGTATTAAATATTAGAATAAATACTCGTCTATATGTATGAGTATAATTTAATGTTATTGCATCTATAAATCTATTTCCAGGTATTTTTAGCACTATTTTAATGTATTTATTTGAAAACAATATCTAGGCGTCTCTTCAATTCATATCTTTTTAACAATTTCAAAGTTATGCCTTTATTTATTTTATTACAAAGGAATGGTCCACAAAAAAAGGAAAAATCTTTATGCAAATGGTATTCTGGAGTACAAAATGTAAAGATTCTATCTGTTCTTCGGATATTTGTTTTATTTTTGTGTTGACGCAATATTCATTTATATTAAATAATTGACGTACTGTTACAACACCAAATTATTTAAATAGATCGTGCGTAGCGTAACAGTATGCCTAAAATTTATGATCTTAATTATATGTCACTGCGATCTTTTTAGTTCTACTATATGGGATTTTTTTACATCATCCCATGCTGTAATACTATATATTACTGTGGACTGACACAGACTATAGTGTATTGTTTTTAATAAAACTTGCTTGTTTGGATACCTAATATTTTTAAAAACGTATACCAACTTTCTAAGGCATTTTGATATCATAATGTTTTCAGACCAGGTAATCTGTTCTATGAGTATACCTAGATATTTGATAGAATCGGTACGAAGTAATATCATAGTGAAATTCTGTGAAATTTGAACAAATACGAATCCTTATTTCTCAAATTCGGAAAGGGCTGTACTATTTTGTTTATTTTATTGTATTGATAGTGTGAAAAAAATTGAAAACCACTTCCGACTATGAATTTCCAGGTGGCACTGCTAACTATTTTTCTAACTCTATATTTTAAACCGCAGTGCTACCACTGTCGGACTTGCAGTTTTACCACGCCATAGTCGATGTGTTTCGAAGACCTTTAAGCGAACGGGTTTTTATCCAACTCATCGGAAATTGGGAGAAAGTGAGCAAAAGCAGGAGGAAGTGAGTAAATGAGCAGCAGTGTAAACTATCATATTAGTTATAGCTAAGAACTTGCTGAACAGATTTTGATGAAAAAAAGATATGTTTATGCTGTAATCTTTATACAAGTTAACCCAAATCAGCTGTTACATTTTTGGGATATGATAATCATAAATACTCTCATAAATGTGTTTCTCCCATATTTATGGATAACTGTACGTTTTTCTTTATTGAAAAATGTATGGGACAGCTTCGACATCTATCGTAATAGAATACAGTTTTAATCATCCAAATCGGTTAAGTCGTGTTCGACAAATAGATGAACATACGTAACTAAAATAACCGTCAAACGTAAAAAAACCTGCTCTTTTTTTTTTGAAGTCAGTTAAAATTAACTAACGCTTGTGTCTCAGAAATAATAAGTGCTTTAATGCAATTACAGACTACAGGACTACTCAAAAAGTATATATATATATATACTTAAATGAAAACTATTTAAACATTTAATCAACATACTTAATAACGAAGTATACAGTAGAAAAACCCTTCCCTCTTGGGCTTATCTACTGTCATTAGAATTTTATGTAGGCTATAGAAAACTTAAAAAGTGCCTCCGATGTTAAAAATCTGTATTATTTTTGGCTACTTCATAATTAACAGAATATCATATTATTCCTTGGAGAATTTAAAAAAAGTGTTGTAGAGTTGTTAAATGGTTGTGGCTTAACAAATATTCATGTAAGTTAATGGTAAGAAAAAAAATATATATCAAGAAAAACCAGACTAGTTCTTGAATACATCTAGGACGTTCATACGCCCAAGTTGCCGTGCTGTAACATTTTGGATGTTCCCGAATTGCAAATGCCTTCCCACGGGAACGCACGGGGAGAGATGCGTTGGCGGGAAGGGGGAGGCGGAAACGGGATAGGGGAGCTTGATGAATCAGGTCATTGCAAATGTCGACACCATAAATCTCGAATGGTCTTACTGGAAACCCGTAAATACATATACAATAAATATTTGAGTTAATATTTCGCAATAAATATCTGTCTAGTGATTGAAATAAACCATTTTGCATTATCTAAGTTTTTGTTATCTCTTCATGGAAAAACCACATGTAATTATCAGTTACATATGTAACATTCATATAAGATATAATATAACCGACAGACTGCTCACTCATAAAGTATATATAAATTAGGCCAATCATAGACAAGCGACGCCTGGTCCAACATTTGTTGTGAAGTTCATAGGCCTTTGAAGGTTTCGATGAACCTACAACGGCATACATGTGGTCCTATATTGATTCTGGTTCATTTCTGTCGTCAAAGCGGACTGTCGTTGCTGTACTTTTTTTTTATATATAAACCATAGATATTAGAATAAATGTACGAATTTCAGGAGGCTGTATAATAATCGTCCAGAAAAATATATATGTATACATAACGTAATTATGCATGGTGTCATCACGCTTTTTCGTCGTTGTGTGGTTCGTTTGCAGCATATGAAATAATTGCAGAAATTGAAAAAGGTGTCCAGCAATAAAAAATGGAATGGTAAACTTATAGAAGCTGTACCTTCCAAGAGTTTGCTCAAATACAAAGAAATAAAACCGTATTTTTGTTCGTAATTGTATTTTCTCTATTCCTTAATAACTATTTTACAATAACATGTAATAAAAAGTCAACACTCTATACATTTTTTTTTCAAGAAACGCATGGGCACGCGAAGCAACCACGAACGAGTATACGAGTATGCGGGCCAGTAATGCTAAAGAACTTCAAACACAGAGTAAAAAAGTAGCTTGATTGATAAAGTTACAAGTCGGCAAAATAAATCGACCATAAACAATGTAAATTTTAAATAAACTGACCTCGGGGGTCAGAGTACGGCAGCCGTAGTTTAACCTCTAAGGTCGAGTACGGCTACCGTATCATAATCTTTGAGAGGTTCCTATAATCCCTAAATTCGCAATGGTGATGATGGTGGTGGTGGTGAATGGTGGCATGCATCAGGATTGAGATTGACAACAGTTTCAGAGAATTTAGTATGGTCACACGAAAAAAGAGAATATTCAATATTTATTTTGAAAAACGGCAATTTCAAGTTCAAAGAGCTTGCAAACATTCGAACGGCTTTATCGCACTCGAAAACTTTGGCAACAGCATCAAGTTTTCGAGCTGGCTAGCAATGCCAACCGTCGCCTGATTTTCGAGTACAACGGACACTGTGATTTTTTTTACCGTCACGCATTTACTCGTTTGAAAAGTATTTATTTAATTAATAAGTTAATTTCAACTATTACAATTGTCAGAGTTGCTTTTCGCTCGCTTATCGCCATCGACAATGGTCATGCGGTATAAGATTCCCGCGGAACTCTAAAATCTTAATTCTAGAGGGGACAACGCAGCGTAAGAAAACCAAACAATTTATTTTGTTTTCGCTTGAATTAAGATGGACGTTGTATTGACTATTGCGCCCGGGGGACCGCTTAACTCGGCTTATCTCCTTAAGACCGACGCGCTACCGCAAGCTATACGATCGTCATAGATATGTGCGACATAATTACAACGGGTCCTGTCTGAACACGCTCCAGATGAAAATTTTAGTAAGAATGTAAAGCAGGCGATCAAGGCTAAATTGATTGATTGGTTGATAGACACAACGAATTCTTTGATTTTTTTTTTATATCTACTGATGACATTAACATTCATGATTCCCATGTCGGTCCCGTTCTCGATTACGTATCAGAAAAACCCACGTTTTTCTTATGAAACGATCTCACTTATACTTTCAATCCTGCTCGCGATTCCGATCACAAAACGTTATTGAACTTGAGTCTTTCTTAAACATTTTTGTTACCAATAACGGAAGAGCAAATTAAGAGAAGAATTCATTTTGTGATCATATAAGCAAAGTCACGAGTAAAAGTTAGTATTATTATAAATCAAAGTTTATATATTATTTTAATGTATATACTATATTACGGTACAGTGTTAAATAATTCTGTTCAGCCGTTAAAGCGTAATTGAGTAAAAAACTTCCAAACACACAAATTTTCACATTTATAATGCTAATAAGATGAAGTATTAGATAATCTAAATAAAGTGGAAGTTTTATTACATATTCGCTGTTTTTCCTTGCAATGGAGAGATTGCGTTTTCTTGAAATGGCAAGAAAGCGCATTTACATCACGAACACTAACAAAAATTAAAACAAAAAAATATTAATCGTATTGACTTTTATTACATATCAAGATTTTATTAGGCATTTTACTTTTCTTACCTAAATCATATCGTTAAGGTATAACACGTAGAAATTTGATGGTTGCCTAACACGTTGAACATGATCCCTGAATTTGTATTGCCACGGAATGGGTGTATTTAGAATGCGAAGGGCGGTTGTGTTATAATAAATGACCTGGTTTTTCCTATTTTTGTTATAGTTGAAAGAATTGCATTTGGCTTTTGAGGATTCGCCTCGATCCTCCAGTCAATCGTGGAATGTCCTTAGGGTATGTGGAGTTCAGAAAGAACAAGAGAATGGAGCCTTGAGTCACTTCCGCTCTGATGGATCTTTTAGAGTAATGTGTGCATGGCTAAATGTGAACTCCCTATTGCAATGTAACTATGTATGATGAGAATGAGACGACGATCGATAGGTACCTCTACGTCTGCTATAAAAACCGCTCGCGATATATCCCGCATTGTGGAGCGGGCCTTACGTGCGAATAAATAACGCAGTCCTGGAGCTTTCCTCTCAATAGTGCGCCGCGCTTTGAACGCTCAACTTCTAAAATATGACCAGTTCGTAAAACTCCCAACAGAGATGTGAAGAAAAACGTAAGCAGTTAATTAAATTATTATTATTATTATTTTTAATTATATATAGATTTTAATTATAATATGTATGCTGTGTAGTAGTAATTTTTTTTTAATTTTTTGTTCAGCAAAGTAATTACAAAAAGTCAAAATTGTTCACATAGTCTTTTTGTTTGTGTAATGTTTATGTCCATCTACGACAGTGTTATTGTTTTTATAAGACGACCGTAGCCCCTCAGGATCTATGTTCCTGACGTCTTCAAGGTTTATTCGTAACTGTATGTATGTACATACTACAATACAATAACAAGATCACAGTAATTAGATATCCTTTAATTATAATTACTACAATAGCTACGGAGCCTTAATTCAGTGTTATTAATACACTAACTGAATTAATTAAATTATTAGGACAACGCACAATTATTAATTATAGTTTATGCAATGTCTATAAATAGCAGCGAATAATGTAATTAACATTAGACACTAGATTTGACTCATATTCAATGCACGCCGAACAATCAAAAATGGGTATGGCACGCTTCTCTTGAGAGAAGTTACTATTGTGTACTAACAGCCTTCAATTACAAAGTTCTAAATTCAGCTTAAAAATACAAACAAATTCCTTATATATAAAAAAAACAACAAAAAGGTATTTTATGAAGACATTAAAGAAAGAAAAATAATCACACCTTCAAGGTTATAGAAATCCCTTAGCCCATAGAAGGCAACCGTGTAAATATGTTGATAGAAGGGATATTCATGCATACATAGCCATGCAACATAAAGATACGCAGTACGATCGTATCTCTGAAAGAAATACAAGACGACATTGCTACCCCAAAAATTCACGTCCGCCGTAATCTATTGTAGTTGACAATTTATTTCGTGGGAATTAAAAAGAGCAAACGTAGAAGTGCTGAATATCAACACAACAGTGAAACGAGTCATGTGACTTTTCCATCTTTGTATGAAACTCTCTATGCTTTGACCAGATGTCGAGATGTATAAAAAAACGACATTTATTTACCTAAGTATTTAAATAAGTAAACATATCAGTTTCAATTTTACGTGAGACATTCTCTGCTATCTGCTGCCCGCCCTCGTTCTTAACGTAAATTAAAGTTTATTAATGATTTTCTTTTACAAACTAAAATTTGACCGCGGCTTCAACGACACACAAAGGATTCCTTCATATATCGATAGGTTCCGCTTTTAAACCTAGGCCTATATCTTGACCTAAAGAAAGATAGGACATCTTTGTCCTACATCTTGATTCAAAATTATAGTTTAACTATAGGGTCCCACTCTAGTTTCAGGTTTTGTTCTCTCTCTCAATTCTCACCTCGCTCTCGCTTTTGATCCCAATGTCTGTGCCGATGCGGGTATTGGTCCTCCCTTCGGCATTGCTATTGGTAATGATAAATAAGCATTATTACCAAATTTTAGCAGAATTAATATAACCTATGTGTTACTACAGGAAATAATCTTATCTGTACAAAAATTTTGAATTAAATCCAATATAACCATTCCATTATTCCAGCACTGTTTAACGACAAACATACAAACTTTCGCATACATAATATTACTAGCTTCTGCTCGCGGTTCCACATGGACGGTTATAGAATGAATTTATTCGTCTTTTATATCGATCGATCACGTTGCCCACCGTCATCTCGATGCCGGTTCCGTTTGTCAATTTCGATGTTATTTATCTAAGAGAAATGCATACACTTCCGTCGAACACACGTAGTGACGCAAAATTATTTTAATGTGTAGCGATACAGCTCCCGCTCTTGACCCCAAACACGTTCTCGCGCGCAATCCAGGTTGATTTCGACATCTCCTTGGACATCGCTGTTACCAATAACAAATCGGTAGAGTCAAGAGCCACTTGAAAAGTTAGTCTAGAACCTGGTCAGATAATACAGTCCTATATTAAATATATATATATATATATATATATATATATATATATATATATATATATATATATATATATATATATATATATATATAAACCGTAGCAGTGGTTTTTGAGTTCAAAATTAATAAGTGTGTGCTACATTAATAAAGATCCTTGCAAAAATGAAATTACGACAAAAAATAAACCACAACCGCGAGTGTTTTCTCTCACAACAACTCGCTCTGTCGGCGTTACCACATTAATCCTTCGTAAAATGATGTTTGCTTTACATTACAAAAATGTATTTCAAAGAAGTTTTTTTTTTATTAGCGAGTTTCGGGTGAAATTTTCGCTTTTAGAAATCTTTATTCTTGTTCTATAGACTAACATAGTCACTCAAATGAGAACCATAAATTGATTGGTTTAGAAATAAATGAGCAGTAAATATATGGCAGCAATAGAACGGAGTTTGTATTATTGTAAAAAGTTAATAAACAATTAGTAATAAAACTATTACAAACTGTGTTGATCTTAATTTTCGTATATATGGCAAAAATCTAAATGTTTTTTGACTAAGTAGATTTCCATAAAGTGATTTTGCTAAAAAAATGCTGCATAATTTATACATGTATATAAAATTTAAGTGATTGCAAAATAATTGCATTTTTTTTTAATCCATAGAGTTATTTGTACGTTACCAGTACCCAAACAAACTTGCTTAAAAATTTTGTTTGTCTGTGTTTTGGGGGTAATGTTCGGAACTGCTGAGCTAAACTTAATGGGACTTAACTCGAAGATAGAAAATTTTATTGGGCTATAATTGAATTTTTTATTTTAGAAATACTTATATTTCCAGTTTAAAAGCCAAAAAACTCTTAAAAATACGATAATTGAATCAGAATTGAATTTAAGGTGAAACCGGGATTAAGCTTTCTACTTCTTCTTTCAAACTACACCGCTCTCTGACATCACTGTTCCTACATCTATCTTACAGAGACACTCCACACGCACTACGCAGAGATCTGCTTATATTTTTCTTCTGCCATATCCAACTTTCACTACCGTGTATAAACGTGGTGATGAGGACCCCATTATGGAACGAGGTCGGAAGTGGGACCAGAATTGGGTTTTAGAATGAGACGAGAGCCCGCATGTCGATCGTGGTGAACCCAACGTCATCGGTCGATACAAAACATGTAGCGATTTTTTCTTTGTCCACGCGGTTGGTGCGTCTACACCCATACAGGAAATATATATAGTCAATAAAATCAATGATTGTTAATGAGTGTATTATTTTTCTGTCATGCTTAGACTTTATCTATGCAAACGAAGGTTGGCAGGGGGACGTTCATTAGCTACGTGAAGTTTTTCTTAAAAATGCAGACCCCTTGGTGAGGTTTGATAAAATCTCGATGGATCCTCCTCTCACGTGAGATTTTCCCCATGCTTTTAAGTAATTATTTAACATATTCACGTTACCGAACATGATCCATACAGACGATTACATAAAATATTAAAAATAAAATATTCTCTAAATCTTAAGGTTGACCAGAGATTTTCCATCGGTCCACCCTCCACTTAAACTAGATCTGGCTAGATCCTACAAGAACCAACTCCCTCTTTATGCTCACGTAGTTCATGGATGACCCTTAACAGCCGGATTTGTTAAAATCATCAACATCTCCTGATTAACCTTAAATCGTGGATATGAATTCTCATATCAATAGTACTAAAGGTTTCATTTTTTTTTAACCCTTTCTAAAACACCAAGCGCAAGCGTCGACGCATTTTCGCCCTGCGCGATCTACTTAACGATATTTATTGTACCAATTTTTTCATTAATCCCACGTCCAGCGACATCAAACGGAAGGGCCCAGATAAAGGGCCGCTGGTAAAACAAACGATTACGGAACCACTCCACCAGATTAGATAAGGCGCGCGGACAAAATCGCCGCTCTTGAATCTACTGTTAATGGTTGTGTCCGTGTATAAAAATCGGTGTATTACATACCGAAATTACATTTCGAAAACTGCATATCTTTATAACTATCCTATCAAAATTAAACTCGGATTTATTATATTATTGAGCGTTTTTGTAATAAAAATTGTTGCCTGTAAAGTCGGTATACGGGCGAAAGTTTTACGTGACAACGACTTTGGTGGTAAAATCATTTTAATGTGAATATTCATTCGTATAGTAGGAAGAAGGATGAAATAATAGTAACAATTTAAAACATTTATTTATACAAAGAATTATATTTAAAACATTAATTTATACAAAGAATCTCGCACTGAATTTCATATTAACAAAATTTTATTTTACCTTTACACATACATACGTATTTATATACAAATATAACTACCTTCACATTATCACTAACAATCGTTTTACAATTAACTGGCAACGTGTAACCTGTATGTAGCGCCTGCGAAATAGAAGCGCAAGACATGAACCGGTGTATGCCTATCTCTCTCACTCTCTCTCTCTCGCTCTGTCTCTCTCGCTCTTAGGCGGGCTAACTGTGCTCGAGTGGAAGGGACGCGCCTTCACTTTTATGTCTGTCTCTCTCGCTCTGGCGGGCTAACCATGCCCGAGTGGAAGGGACGCGTGCCTCTCACTCGCTCTCATTGTGAGCGCATAACGTGAGCGGGCGTAACGCAGTTTTGAAGTGTCACCCGGCAAACCAATTTATAAGACGTTGTCACGTCAATAAGGTCATTTGAAAAATATGTAATGAATACCTTGTAGGTGACTTGCTCGTATAACTAATGCCCGCAGCTGCGCCAGCATGAACGTTAAATTAATAATTTCTTCTTTTATGTCGATCGATTTCAACTTCAATCCAAGTCCCGTTTCCGATTCTGATTGTAATCCCGTTCTCGATTCTATTCTCCGTCACGCTACCAATTCGAAGTCTAAGCCGAAGTCTCAAAATAAAATAAAGTCAATATTGCTTGTGGGTAGTATAGCTTTCTACAAGTTTTAGGATCGGTGTAATAGTTTATCTCAATAATACAAATACATGGTCCAAGTCGGGCCCAAACCCTAGTAGATATAATAGACGAAAAACAAAACATCCTGATCACACTTTAAATTCTAATCCCGTTCCTACACTAATTTTCAATACCAAAATAAAATTTAAGCTGTATTACTCGTGGATAGAGTTACTTTGTATGAGTTGGGTATTAATTGGGTATAAAATGTTTTGTATACCCAATTAATCACCAGTTATATTACTATAAAATATAACAGAAGAAAAAAAAATCAAACTCATTTATCTTTTGATCACTACACCAACCTAAATTTTACTATCGAAAATTTGTAATTTAAAGTATTAATTTTGATCATACATATTTTTGTTAAATTGTACTCAATCTATATCTCATAAAAAACACTTTGACCATAAAGGAACGCTCGGAAGAAATGAAACATTTAACTTAATATTAGAATTTACATTTGATAAATACTAAAAAAGTAAATATGTACCTAATAAAATAATAAAAGGAATAATATTTACCTGTTAATATTAATTTTAAATACAATAATAATTAAAGATTATTTATATTTATAAATAGAAAATGTATTTCGACTTGATAATATATCCCTCATTTGAATTATGTTACAAATTCGGTCGATTTATTAGCAAAAAAATAAACAAAATAATTTCAAGCCAATTTTATTAATTTGAATAATAATAAATTATAAAAGGGTGACGTCACAGTAAATAAAACAATAATAAGAAATTCTTTTAAAGTAATTTAATTTGACTATTAAATAAATCAATGAAATCAATTAAATAACGAATTAATGTCAAACTTTATTTTGGGGACAATAAATTCAAAGTACCTACCTATAATAATAACACAAAAAAAGGAAAATTTAAGTAATAAAACAAACATTTGTTTAAAACATAATTAATTTATTTACACAAAACTACATAAATATTTGTAAATATACGCTTATCCGCTCGCGGCTTCGCTCCCGGTGTTTTTTTTATACAAACATTGACAAATTATATAATCTAAACCTTTCTCGTGAATCACTTTATCTATTGGTGAAAACTGCATAAAACCCGTTCAGTCGTTTTTGAGTTTATTGCGAACAGATAGACAAACAGACAGACGTAGCGGAAGGACTTTGCTTTATAATATGCAGTGGTATATTTATTCAATTGCTTTTGCTCTCTCATTCGTCTGTACACCATACTTGTGTATTAATGAATATCGCTTGTGTAAGGTTACCTTTCGCGATCACCACGCATCAGCCACTCAAACTCCCCACGCTGACACGCGTATACATATTTCAAATTAAAAAGTATGTGTAATCGTTAAGCTTCAAGGGTATTAAATAACTATTCCATTTATTTAAAGGTGAAATAACCCAAAGGCGTCAAAAATGCTTATAACAATTTTGGTCGCTCACTGCTTACTGCACACATGCCGCTCGCAATTTATACCTTCATACAAATTACAACAGTTGTTCGAAGAAGTCAATCGAGAGTATGTTAATCAAAATTCTATAGCAGCTGAACTAGCTTGGGAAGCGTCCTTAGATCCTGGCGATCCGGAGTTGCCAGAAAGAGCAGCTGTATATCAAAAAAATCATATAAGATGGCAGCAGAAAGTTTGCGCTCAGCTGTCAAAGCTAACACATTCCCATTTGTTGAACGACACTCAAAGGAGACAGACGTATTTATTGTGCAGGGGGCCAGAGTTTTCTTTCACTGAAGCAAGGTACTTTATAAAATTATTATTATAATATAAAAACATTTTATAGCTTCGTAACAGATCCCGAAAGATATCAATATTAATTTAAATACCCCTAAAATCATATTTAAGTTACTTTGGATATCCGAATTCTACCAATTTTACAAAACAATCTAAGAGTTGTGAGCTTAAAAAGAATTATAGTTTATTATAATTTACATAATTTACATACTGGATATTTTTTTATAATTTATCCAAAAAGGCAACAGCGGACTTGTTGTATTTGGTACAGTCTCTTACCTAACATAAATATTAACAACAAAACGTTCTTATTTAATACCTTTTTCCGTAAATAAGTAAGTTATGTTTCCAGGGAAATGAGTGCATTATACGAAGAACTACAATCAATCTACACAGATTCCAAAGTATGTATACCTTCAAGCGTACATTCATCCAAACACAATATGTCTGCCGTAGAATCCGCCATCTTGGAATATCTGTCAAACGTCAACGATTATGTGAATTCAGAGAAAACGCATCGAGGCATAGACATCACGATGTCTTATGCTGTCAAAATCGCCAGCAAATTGGAAAGTTACGACAAAAACATTTTGTGCTTGACAGGGGAGCCCGATTTGGAAAAACTGATGAGTTTCAGTAAAAACGAACAAGTTTTAAAATGGGTGTGGCTAGTTTGGCGAGAAAAAGTATGTCCAACAATGAAAGAACCCTACAAAAACTTAATTGAAGTACAAAATACAGCGGCAAGGAGAAATGGTAATTTGTTCTATATTAAATTCAAGAAAATCAAATAAACCAAACAATATTTTGTGGGAAATTTGACTTGAAACTTTCCATGATAATTTCCTAAGGAAAAGGTTACAAATGTGAAAATTTTTCCTTTTGCCTGCTCTCACGTGTACGTGTGTGTCTGTATGTGTGCGTGTGTCTGCCTATATGTCCGTGTCCTCCCCATTCTCTCTGTTTGTGTGTGAATGTGTGTCTGTGTGTTTGTGCGTGCGTCTGTCTGCTGTTGTATTTACGCGGAGAATTTTGAGGTAATTAAATTGTTGTTATGTTATTGGTTCTCAACAACAAATGGCACTGAATCATATAAATTCAGATGGCACTATACGTATATAACGATAATCCAATATTTAATGATGGAAATGTGGGAATTATAATATTCCCGTTGCAGACTGGAAACATGCCGCCAAAGCTCGGGTGCCCAAGTGCTAAGAGTAATATTAAATACATTACTTACTGTCTTACATTTATAGCTCTCGTCACACTATCGCCGCATCAGGTATATATTTTCTACACGCACAGTGAAGTTCCGTTTGACTCTAAATAAGTTTTGTCGTGCCGTCATAGATATGTCGGGCTAATTAGTAATGGTGGCTTCACGTCGTCGAAAATTTAATGAACCTTACATGCACGAAGGTTTTGTCGCCATGTACTCCTCGATCGTCTTACGCTTAAGCCTTGATTTATATTTCCGACCCGCTCGTGAGGTAGAAAAACCCTTATTTTGTGGAAACTCTATCAGACTCGGGTATCCCAGGTGCCAAAACTAAGCGTGTCACCACTATATGCGGGGGTTATCAGCGCCAGTATTATCAAACAGTCTTTTATCTGCATTCAGTTTATTCGAATACACTATAAAAAAAATTAACTACTGAGACAATTCTTTAGCACTTTTTTAAGCTATTGCATAGCTTTTATGGCGGGCTTTGAGAGCGGCGAATGAATCAAGAAATTCTGTAACGAAAATAAAACCTAACACCCCCCACTCCGCCTAACATGTATCTCGGCCGAGCGTTCGCTTAACGTGTATGTATATGGCACGACTGTACGAAGCTCGCACGGATCGAGACGAGCTGCTCCGAAATCGGACGAATACGTAAGTAGCTGTTTGTGAGAAAGTATATAGGTGTATAGGTATCTATCATATCTTTATAATACCACACTCACCGCATGTGCCTGTGGCATATACGTGTAGCATGCATACATACATGGTGTACCTATGTACAACAGTGAATAGCAGTTGCTTGAATAGCTATACGCGTAAAATTTGTGTATAAAGTGTTTTAAATATGAATAAACAAAGTACATTTATTAATGAACAAACTGATGAAAAACTTCAATTAATATCAAAGAAAAAAAATACTGCATAAATAATTATAATTGCATAAGTTGATAAAAAATGCTATGCAATAGCTTTACCGCGGCAGTCCCCGAGTGCCACAAGTTTAATTTTTTTCATTTAATTTCTAGACAATTGAATCGTCAAATTTATACAGCGTAAATTTAATGAGTCTAGTGAATGTTTATTATTTTAAAAAATATTTTGTCGTCTCATAGGGTACTCGGACGCAGGAGCGGCGTGGCGCGACGAATTGGAGATGCCAGATCTGCGTCAGTTTTGCCGCCGGTTGTACTCAAAAGTCGAGCCACTATACAGGATGTTGCATGGCACAATAAGATTTTTTTTAAGAAAACGCTACGGCGACATAATACCAGAGAAAGGAACCATACCTGCTCATTTGTTAGGTATGTTATCAATGTTTTGCAAAATGTAAGCATTTAGAGTGGCAAATTCGTCTCTCTTACATAAGCTTACACATATACGCATATTCGCACACGTTTACACACAGACACATTCACACCCTCTTCCCACACGCAAACACACACACACACACACACTTGCATATATACTCACACAATTAAATACTTGCTTTTATGTGGTTGCAACTAAAGGAGTTAAAAAAATTACTATAGCTAAAGTATAAAAATTATTCCTGTTCAATTCTTCATTTTTCGTTGTTCGACGTATTTCACTTTGGCTTTAATAAGTTGCTTTTGAAATCTGTCTCTCGTCATCATTACAAATGAAAAATTCCTTTGATTGAGAATTTAATTGATAAAACTGAATATATCTCTCAATAGCATCACTAATTGATGGTATGACAAGAAGCAGTTTAAATCTACGCGGAAACTTTTTGTTCTACAGGCGATCTTTGGAGCCAAAATTGGGAATCTTTAATAGATCTGATAGCACCGCAGGTTTTGGACCTGGATGCGAGCCTTCAAAGAGTCAACTGGACGGTCACGCAAATGGTAATGACATGGGCATATCCAGGATTTCGTGTTGGGTGTGGCAGGGGCCTTTCTATTCAAACTCCTCCTAGGGGGTTACTTCAAGAGCAGGAAGTGGTATTCCCTCCCTTTTTGTAGCTGGACGAGTCTGCTTGATATTCGGTACTAAATACAGATTTATATCGGAAAGCTGGATATGTCGAAATTTATATGTCATAGTAACGTTTTCCGAGGGAAAGGTATTAAAATGAAAGACATTAGGGAGTCTGTGCTGGATTGCAGTTCAAGTTTCATGCCGGGTTGTAACAACAAAAGTCTTAAATGGGATATTCCAGAAAATATCATAATAAAGATGAATAGAGTAACAAATGTAAATAAGGGATGAACCCAAGGGCTATTCCAGCTTTAGACTAGACGAGCCTCAATTCGATTATAATGATCGGAGAAAAACACATCCCAGGGGGCATGACCCCTATGACCACCCATGAATCAGACCTACAAGCTTCCTTCTTTATGACGGAGAGTACAGATAGAAAATAATGAATATAAATAAAACTAATTGTTTTTTTTTACATTGCATTCTTCTTAATATATAACTTAACGACATTATTCGTAATGCGGGGTAACCAGAGACGATACACTTACTACGATCAATGTTTCGTAATTAGTTGAACCATAAACGATCATAAATGATATTTCTGATCGATTAAGCAAAGTTAACAAAACATTCAAAAAGCAATATGTGCGCTTTTATAATGAGATCCCAGATGAAATACAAAATTTGCCATTTCATGGATTTAAACTTTTCAATAAAATGATATCGTGTCTGAATGTCTTAATGAAAAAAAACCCATGGGATTGAACAGTTCGGCTATCAGGTTGCTTCATGTTATTCGTAACTGTTGTATACTAATCTTATTTATCATTCAATATTTTGTAACTATGAGCAAAATAGATTAAACTTTGAGTTTCTTGTCCATTCTTCTCCAGGTAAAACAGCATTTACAATGGGCGATAACGTTAATGTCGAAAATAATCCATTAGTGACGTATTTCAAATGTGATTCTGTTGCCTACGAAATAAACATAATTTTGCTTTCGATTTGATTCGTACGCAGATCAATCTGACAATCACAAAAAACAGGTTGCAAAACCATCGCCACAACCAGATTCCACACTACAAAATTGAATTGAAGTATCCTTGAAATTAAATATTTGTCTAGACATTCAACTTTTGTTAGGAAGTCGTACGTTAAACGCACAAATGTCTTTGAGAAAAAAGTTATGATCAGATTCGAAACCGTGATCTTCAAATTGAGATTTCAATATTTGATTGAGTAATTACTGATCAATTTTCCCCACAATCATTACATGTTATTTTCTTATTGATTCGCTATGAAACTAATACGTCTTTTATTATTTATCGCCATAAACTTATTAAAGTTTGGGACAAAGTCGTGTGATTTTCGCAGGTGAAACACGCAGAAGATTTCTACCTATCCCTCGGCTTGCCGCCTATGACCGAGCAGTTCTGGAAGAACTCCGTTTTCAGCCCATCCAACAACACCAGATGCCACGGCACGGCCGCTGACATGTACAGGAGGGGTGATTTCAGGTCCGTTACATTCTGAAATATCCAATTTTTACTGTCACAGCAGACATCCCACCAACCACCATGTAGATCAATTTCAACTCCTACAATGGTGTGCTTCAAACTTCCATTTGCAATAGTTAATTGCTAACTGTTAATGTTAAAAACTAAACATGTCAAAATAGCGATAATTTTAGGAATATTTAAATTTTTGTCATTAACTTAATGTCACAAATGTCAATAACATTAAAACGAATTTAGTTAAATACCAATCATGAAGTTAAAGCAATATATTTTGGCGTGTTTAGTTTTAACACTAACAGTTTAACAGTTAAATATTTCAAATGAAAATTTGAAAAATACAATTGTTATTGTCGACTCCGGATGTAAGAGAGCATACCTACGAGATATACACTAACTTCTTCCATATATGCTTTATTGCCTGCTTAAAAATATATAACATTCTGAGCGGCGATGGTTCTCTGGCTTAAGAACCTTCAAACCAAAAAACCTTCTTCGAATTACGACAGCGGGCAAATTTAATTGATATTTTTTTAAGTTAATTCAAATTAAACTTTTCGCTTTGTATTTATTGATTGAGCGGTCTTTGCTGGACTTTATAGCAGATCCCAAACCTGAATGGGTAAGTATGGACAATTTGAGATCAAAGTCCCTTGACTTAATTTAAAAAAAATTGTATCAGGATACCTATACCGCAGCAGTGGAGCTACAAATATCTTGTACGACGACCTAACAATAAAATATTAAATAGATGAGATAACATGTATAAGTCTAAATTATGTTTTATTATCAGAAATGTCAAGAATTCCAAACCACCTTTATTAAAATTAAATACGTAACTTGAAAATTGCATACCATGTTATTTTAAGGTATCGTTTGCTATGCAAACGATAGGATAATTGCAATATCGTCTAAGGATACTTGTAAATATGAACAATATAAGTAAATGTTAATTTTTGTAATTTTTTAATCAAATTAGATTTTTTTTTCAGAATGCTATATTGCTCCGGCACCACGGCCAAGGATTTGTACGTTATACATCACGAGATGGGGCACATTCAGTATTACATGGCATACGAGGACCAACCTGGTATTTTCAGAGTAAATATTATTGATTATGTGGAAAATAAAAATGTCAAGTTTAATATAAGTAACGGAATTTGTATTGTTACGATATGTCATTTTCGAGATTTGATGATTGGTGAAGAAATAAAAGCAAAACTAATAAAAATAGAAAGTCGACATTAATTTATATTGTGGAACAAAAATCCACTACAGAACCACTGGAACACTTTCAACTGATCGCACTCAAAAGTCACATCTGCTCGACTCGAACAGAGGACTAACTCCCAAAACTAGAATTCCGCTGCGTACAACCGCGAATGACTGATTTAATATATTTCTCAAAAGTTAATTAGTCAATTCCAGTAAAACTTGTTAAAATATCATATTCGACGACGACAAATGAATATCCAGTATTTTATGGAGTTATATGACCAATTGAGTTTCACAGACAATGCGAACAATCACGCCTGCGCGAAATAGAATGTCTTTCCTTCATCGATCGATATCGCTGTTAATTCAAATTTCGGATCGACTTTCGATTCTGATTCCTTCCTGATCTTGATCCCGATCACGATTTATTGAATCGGTATAGTACTTCGCTTCAATAGTAAAAATATGCAATAATGAAGTCCGGGATAAATGCTAATACAGATCCTTCAAAACATACGCGTCTATGAATACAACGTTGTGTAAAAATATCAAAACGATCAAATACAGAACTTTAGGAGATGTGCGATTTTGAACGTACGAACATGAAATTTTCATATACATCTGTATATAGAGAAACCATTTGGTTTCCTTGCAACAGAAATGTATAGTTTATTACCCCCCCCCTGCCTTCCCCTAACCCCGACGCCAATACGCCCCCCTTCCAACCCTTCCGTTAAAGTCTAACAAACAACACTCACTACTTCAATGAAAATGATAAAATCCAATTTCAGCAAGGTGCAAACTCCGCATTTCAAGAGAGTATAGGAGACGCGATCATGTACGGAGTTCTAACATCGCAACATCTGTACAGGATAGGCCTGATCAATGACACCCTACTGTTTTTCGGCAACGACACGACCATTAAGGGGCTATTAGACGACGGACGGGATAATGAAGTCGAAAAAGCGGAAGAACACGACGGTTCTGAAGCTCCGAATTTCTCGTACAACGACATATTTTTGCTGAAACAGGCCTTGAACAAAATACCTAACATACCGTTCTCGCTACTGATAGACGAATACAGATGGAGACTGTTTGAAGGCGGCATAAAAGAAGGAGAAATGAATAGGGAGTTTTGGAAGATGGCGTCGGAATTACAGGGGATAGCGCCACCTAGCGGCGGAAGGAGTGAAACTTATTTCGACGCCGGAGCAAAATTTCATGTGCCCGACAACACTCCGTATATAAGGTTACTATTGCTTAGTACACATAGAAAATGTCTTATTCGAGAGAGAAGTAAATTTTGCTAATAATGAATTTCTTCAAAATTATTTCTTATATTCTACCATAAAAGGAATAAATTACAAAGAGGAATTTCCAAACAGCAAAAAATAATTTCCTGTCAACACGTAAATAATATTAGTAAAAACCGATCGCATAGATCATAACTTATGATAATCCATAGTTTGTCTGTGTTTCGTTTTTGGCGTGGTATAAATATTTTCTTTTCACTTATTGTAACGAATTAATTGACAAAGTATGCGTTAGAATTCGTTGCTCATTTATATTGAAATTCTGTTATTTCAGTAAGTTGTTTTTAAATTTTAATTTATAACATTTATTTCTTTATTAAATCTTACCGTTTTTTTTTTCCCTTAATCTACGCACTCAATTTTAAAAGATCATTATAGAATCAACATCAATCTTTAGAGACAGTTATGAGCTTGCGCCATCTATTAATTACTTCTTAATTATTTATTTGGAACTGTCAGAAAATCCCCTGTTGGTCTAGTTTTTATTGGTTGCATAATGCTTTAGTATACCCGTTTAATATCTATTTATTTTAATAATTGTGAATTGAAACTGTTTAATGCATTTTGTGAAAAATACATTGCACTAATATATGTTAATTTTCTCTATAAAGTAATTTATTTGCTTTTTTAAAATTATATATAGAATAATTATCTGAAAAGATTTGGACAAATATGTAGAGCACTTAAAATTTCTGGAATGAATCAGAAAAAATTACTATGAATGGCCAAAAAAGATTTTTTTTATCAAAATATTTTTCATTAGCATAAATGCACTTTTTCAAACGAATAAACTAATTTTGTAAACATTTATGCTACTCGTCGCTGGTGACCTCGAAAACACGTTTTTCATACTCTTCGACAGCCTCTTCTGGTGTTGAAAATCGTTGACCGCGTAGTTGATTCTTAATTTTACGAACAAAAAAAGTCCAGGTCGAGACTGTATTCAGGATTGCTAATAAGTTCCACGTTTTCTACTTCAAAATTTATTTATCTGTTTGGCCGCGTGAGAACTGGCATTGTTGTAGTGCAAGACGATACGACGTTTATGGTTATTTTAACGGGTTCCGGCAAACAAATGGTCGTGTACCAATCACTATTCACGGTATGGCAATTTACCAAAGCAACAGTAGTCAGGTGTCCAGTTTTATTAAGAAAAGGAGCAATGATCTGTTTAGAGGCACTTCGCTCCCGCGCTAATTCGATGGGTTTCGACGCATCTCGATAGGCCCACACGGTTGACTGCTGCTTTATAGCAACCTATCCATGTTTCGTCACCTGCTACTATGTCCCACACCAAATTTGACGCTCTTTCCTTGAATCTAGTGAGCATGGCAATGCACCAAGTGACGCGGTCCATTTTTTGAGCCTCAGTCAAATTGTGTGGGATCCACCGTGAGTATAGCTTTTTCATACCCAAATGTAGGATTGATTGTATTAGACTCACGTCTATGCCTAAGGATGCCCGAATCTCATGGTAAGTCACATGCCTGTCTGTGATTGACGCGACCGCTCTTGAATTCTTTAAACCAGTTATAAATAGCCGTCTTGCCCAAGCTTCGAACTGTTTTTGGAGATGAAGTGCCAATGCTTCATCTCCCAAAAACAGTTCGAAACCGAACGAGGTTCTGCTGAACTGTTAAATTACACTGAAAAGTGTAAAAAACGAAAATTTTCACGACTTAAATCCATAGTGATGAAGGCGCGCAATTTTTAAAATGACGCTATAATATAAAAACAATCGACAGTTAGATGAAACAAACTGTATTCTATAGCCAAAGAGTATCATTTTAAAATATAGTAATTACTTTTTAAACATTATTTATGAAGGTGGCCAGTTCCAGAAACTTATAATGCGCCCCATGTCTATATTGTCTATACTACTATATAAATCTGTAGCGTCTATCTCCACATTCAATTTTTTTATAAAATTTCGCCATAGATATTCGTTTTATAACTAACTTTATCATTTTTAAGACTTTACCGATCGTAATGAAATTAATGTACCATAACAACATGGAATTTCTCACATAATAGGCTACTGTATGTATGTCTATATGCATGTTTATCTGCCTGTATGTATTTTTATAACTTTTATAACTCGAGAACGGTGTGACCGACCTTGAAGAAAATTGGTATAGCCAAAATATGTGATTGCGCAAATGATAGGCTATTGTCTGTCTGTATGTTCTTTTATGACTTAAAACGGTTTCATTCATCTTAATGAAAGTAGATATACAGTAAGAACATGTGATTGTTGAATTCGGATGTGGGACTAACATTAGAATAGCATGATCGGTATTGGTATAAGGAGCAATACCGAGACAAGAATTCAGAGCAGAGCTAGAATCGTAATATACTTAGATCGAGGCCGGGTTCACAATCTAAAGTGGCACCGCGATCGGAAACCAGGGTGAGCCGAACTTGCATCGAGAGCGGGAGCGGGATTAAAATCGTGATTATGATCGTAAACAGTCAATACGTAAGATGAAAGAATTCATTCCATGTCCACGCGGGCGGAGCCGCGATCGGAAGCTAGTGTTTTATAAGACTTTAGCGTATTTCTTTGACACGGTTTCTTTGTTTAAATGCACTTGCCGTCGGCGCATGTCGATGTTTATCCAAAACTTCCCGACCGTTGATTACTATCAAAGCTGATTTCCAATATTTTATTTGATTACTCGTCCAAATATCTGTCAGACTTGTATTTTTTCTGTGTCACAGATACTTCCTCGGCAGTTTCCTTCAAGTGCAGCTGTTTGAGAGCCTGTGCAAGGCAACAGTCTTCGGTCACCGCACCGACGACCCGCTGCCAAAGAGCATGCTTTTGAGCCAATGCGACATTTATGGATCTAAAACTGCTGGCAAAATTCTAAAGTAAGTTAAAATACATTTTTTTTCACTTTGTACGTGGGTATATTTTTACTAATTTTCAATAATCGGTTTAATTCATACATGTTAGGAAATTTATAATATTTAAAGTTTTGAATGAAATTAAGTGATTGTGCTTTTTAGAAAATCGTCTAATAATTGTGCACGCATTACACGTAAGTTACTAATAAAGTTTTTATGGAGTGCTTAGAAAAGGATAAGACTTAACTTGTAGCAATATCAAAATATAATTTCATCATGATCACTCCATTTACTTTAACCATAGGAATTGGTGTCGCAAAACAAAATCTGCATCAACATCGAAACTGAGTCTGAAAGTAGAACATGTAAGCCACCTCAGGTAGTTACCAAGAAAAACGGTGATGTCGAGATTTCGTTTAATATTCGCACAATCACGTCGCCCGACTGACGGGAGACTGTTGTTCATGGTAGGACACTTGTTTTGAGTCTCCGATAAAGGATGGGGCGCTACATACCCTCAGTAGAGTCCTGGTCAGGCAACCTTGCGACAGGACGAGCGTTATTCGAGCGCTACTACTTTTCGCGGTCTTCCGCGTTTCCGTTTCGGTTCAATCGGTAATTTCCGGTTCAGTTCAAAGGCTGAGCCGCATTTTCACGAGGAATACTAAAACCCTTAGCGGCATTGCCTAGCGTGTGGATTTGTAAAAGCGCCAAATCACCAGACTGACATGTTGGAGTTACTTTTCGACGTCGATCGGTTGGATCCTTCATTAGGTCGTGGCTTGTTTCGACTTGCCCTTTGGCCAGGATGATCTGGTGGGCAAATAAATATGGAGTGATTTGTGACACGAAGTGATCTTTGTCCGGATATCCGGATTTCGAGCCGGTCGTGCTGAGTGGCATCGATGATCATCGATGTGTGGCATCGGCTACGTATCTGTTTTAATCACAGCATTAAGTAATTGTATGGAAATTGTATGCTCTACAATATATTACGCCCCGTTTACATGAGCTGATCTAAAAAATTCTGACTCCCGCCTATAGATCTGAAGCTGGGTACACCCATACCTCATTACCTTTCGGAACCAATAATGCAGATTGAACACCAGGCAGACTCGCATTCCTCTATTACGCCGCCCTGCAACTTTTCCTTGAGTTTTCTTTTTCAGCTGGCGTAAATTCGATAAGGCGGCACAGATATAAGTGGACGGTTGTCTTTATCGATAACGTGCTCAGCAAGCGGAGTAGGGTCTGTCCTCGGCTGGCAAATGCCATCATCGAAGGCGATAATTTCGGCTAATCGGTTCCCATTACCATCCGAGAGCATGTTTCCCTCTTCAGAACGAAGAACCGACGGGGTTACCATTACCGAAAGTAAGCTTGTACTTGGGTAAAGGTGAATCTGCAAAATACCGCAGAGCATTCTTAAAGTCAACAGTAAGCTCAGCCACAGGTAAGAACTCAATACCCGAAAAGGACTCGAAGTTTGTTGAATCTGGTAATGTAAGAAAAGTAATAGGTATAGATTTATGCATTAGTCGAACTATTACATCGGCCGAATACAATTCACGCGTTCGTATCACGTCGTCTGCAAACTTCGCGTCCATATGTTCGCGAATTGAGCAAAAAAATCAGACTATCTCTGCGTGGACACCGAGAAAGAGTACTACCGTCACCTGTCAACCGGACATCTTACCGTAAAAGGCGACTAACCCGCTCGCCAGGGTGATAGACAGGAGTGGCCAAATGAGTAAAAGCCGAGAGTGTTGACTAGGGCAAAAAACCGATGACAGCCACGCCAAATAAATGGCGGCAGAAAAAGCAAAGACTCAAATTAACACTTACTTCGTAATGCGTTACGTCGGCGCGTTATATGCCCAAATACCAAGGTATACCTTTGTGCAAAAACAACGCGTGCAGGGTATGACATGCGAAATAACGTTTGGCAGCGTTATCAATAAGCGTTGAGCCCTTAGTACACATGATTTCAATACTAAGTATCGGTCGCGATGTAGCTAAAGCATTATTACTACTCGGTCTCTCCACAATCACTGTTTGCTTTTGTTCGCTAGGTTGTTACATAAATTAAACGTTTGTTTTGGAGATTTATTTACGACCGCGAATGGCGGCGACTCGGCGCAGGCGTCCTTGAGGGCCGGGGCCGCTGGCGGCGGATGTGGCGTCAGCTGACTAGTTGTACGATATCGCCCAATACACCCGTCGAAAAAAATAATGTTCGTTTGCGTTTCGGGCAATTAGATTATATAACACCTCTCTCTCTCTCTTTCTCCGCAGCCATAACAAGATGTTTTTCCTCATAATTACTGACATGCGTAGAAGGCGATAATTGTTTAGATAATTCGCGCCATTCCTT
This sequence comes from Eumeta japonica, assembly GCA_005406025.1. Lineage (NCBI taxonomy): Eukaryota > Metazoa > Arthropoda > Insecta > Lepidoptera > Psychidae > Eumeta > Eumeta japonica. Next base: position 210,075 of record BGZK01000814.1, on the reverse strand, counting down.
TTTTTATTAGAATTTGAAGAATTCTGCAATAAATGAACCAAACAATTACTCCACTTGAAGATGTCTCTCCAAAATAAGACGGGTCCGGCAATAAAAAATTACCTGATCTGCGATACCTTGACGCCTTTGTTTCAAAATCTTTCTGTCGGCATAGAAATGTTTAAAGCCTCTGTTTTTTATTGATTATTATTGTAAAATAGTTATTAAGGAATAAATAAAATATAAAAGTAAACAAAAACGCTCTTCTATTTATTTTTAATTTGGCAAAAGCTTGGTAGGTACAATTTTCTGAATTTAACTTACATTTTTTATTAAACATTTTTTCTATTATGTTCTCTTGTAAAAAGTTACCAAATTTTATCAAAGTTCTTAAAATGTACAATATCTATAGAGTCCTAGTACAAATTTTATGCGATAAATTAAATTCTTTACGTATCGGGCGTATGTTACGACAAGGCGCGAAAATAGTCGACCGGCGATGGTGGCGCCGTGACAAAGCTGTCAGTTGAGGGAATAAAAAACTTAGAAATCGACACCGTTTGCCTGTCAGTTGTCGATGAGCCGAATGGAGCGGTGGTGTTATTCGACCCCTCATGTATAGAGTGTTCGATGTCCCGAGCGCGGCGTATTGAATAATTCGCGGAAATCCATAATAGACGTTTACCTGCAACATGCATTAACATACAGCATGCATCCCATCGCTGACCCTCGAATCTGTTCTTCCACTGTGAATCCCTATTCAACGAATTGAATATTGATACGAGAGGATTGACACTTGCTTAGGTGTTCGATATCTGTCAATCCTCTCGATTTCAATTCGTTGAATGAGGATTAGAAGTAGAAGAACAGATTCGAGGTTCAGCGGTGAGTTGCATACTGCATGTTGCATGTTAAGGCATTTTCCAGGCAAGCGTCCGCTTTCTCTTTGATATCACCTCGTGGTAATCTAGAAGCGCTTGTGCTCTATCGACGAATAGATCCGTATTCTCATCACCTTGTTCGCGTGAGAACAATTTCCGATAGATACGGTGTAGAGGGCGACGTTCGCCGAAAGTGCTTTGAAGAGCCAGAATCGCATCGTGGCAAATGGTGACGGTCACTTAAACCTATCCACCACGTCGCGACGTCGTGCGTCAGGAGCATGCTCATACCTTTCAAGGCGTCGATGTCAGATATGTCGGCGCTGCCCTCGTACGCTTCGATCGCATCAACAAATCCATCGACCGACTCCTCCGTGGTACCCGAAAACCTCGTAGAACATCGTGGGAAATTACCGCGTCAAACGGCGGCAAATATGATGAATCGCGGTTACCTTGACCTGGAGCATGCGCAGCGGTTGAGGTTGCAAGGAGTTTCTCAAACATTCGCTCCCACAATTCCGCTTGGAATTATTAAACTGACCGTATAAGAGAAGCGAGAGTTTGTAGACAAAAGAAATATTTGCCTTGTCCTCTTCTTCGTCTAAGGACTTACGGCGGTGCGTCATGCTCATCGGTTAACGGTTACTTTTCGCACTGCACAACACAATTTACAACACTAACAGCATTAGTTAAATATAACGAGATTCCAAACTGTTAGGCTGCCATTTTTGTAGGCTAGCTCAGGTGGTTATAAAGGATGGTTATAAGGACAATTTCGAGATAATATTCGAGCACATACTGTATAGCGATTCTGTATTGTGGAGCGAAACATACAGGATTAAATACTGTCTAGATAAGCGAAGCTAGGTATTAATATTTCTAGTCTTAATCCATTTTTCGTTACTACTACATCATATCATTGATAGACACAAACAAATACGAAATAAAATCGTCAATTATAAAATGATTGATTCTATTTTTCCAGAGACATCATGTCAAAAGGCAGCTCAGTCCACTGGAAAGAATTGCTACGCTCGACTATAGGCACAGACGTCCTATCTGCCTCGTCGCTGGAACGATACTACGCTCCGCTTCTCAAGCTACTTACCAAGTTAACTCGGGCGCATCGCATACCGATCGGATGGTAGGGGAGATGTCCAATCAGGAAGCTTTTATCTTTCTTAAATATATTAATATGTGTTTATGAGCAAATATAGTTTTATTGAAATCCATCGATTTTCAACCTATATATTTGTGTAAACAGAGCCCTTTTCAATGCAGTAACTGCGTTTTTTCCGATTTCTTTAAATTTTACTTTAATTATTGAATTCAATTGGGTCTGTTTATATATCTCACAATGTACCTTCATATTTTGTTGGTTACTGTAATAAATAGAGTATATATAATTTAAGGCACTTTGAACTATCTGAGGTACTGCCCATTTTTCGAAAAATCTCGTTCTACCTGTAGTTTACACAGAATTTCAGTACATTTAGCCAAAGGTTTACTAAAAAAATACACACAAGGCGTTATATTTAATAAAAAAATAATATTTGTCAGTAAATATGCTTACACACGAAAACAGTGAAATATCTGAGGATGATTTGTATACATGTTAATAGATATTTGTATATTATGTATATATTAAAAAATTATATTTGAATATATAATATATTCATAAGATATTAATATGCTTATATAAAATCGCTATATTTCGATACGGTTTGACCGAAAATGGTCAAATTTGACACCTCTGTTTTTTTTTTCATGAAAAAGGTTTTACAATTTGTTCTAGTGTTTGTCCCCGACTTCGTCCGCGTATTTGTACTGTCAAACAGAACTATCAGACTAATTCTAAAAATTATTTAACTCAAATCTCCATCTCTATATTGTTTTTTAATACTAAGACTTATGCTGGTTTTGATCAAAATCCTGACCAGGATCGAAATCAGAAACGGCACCGGGAGCCAGTGGCGTGGCTAGGCGAGGGCGACGGAGGCGGTTCGCACTGGGTATCACCCCTAAATAGGTGACACCTTAGTTGAACGGATCGTGAATTGTGATTCACAAAAAATACACAACGAAAGAATTTTAGCCATACGTTTTACCTACATAAATTCGCAAAACTGTGGCAAATTGTATAACTGTCACTTGTAGTAGAAGGGGAGCTCGCGACGCTAAATCGGGATTTACTCGAGCGTCATAGAGACCTATTGGGTTGCGAAGCTTAGATGATAAAAAGAAAAAAATGTCATATAATATATATCTTTTCATCGGTGGGGCAAGCGGCTAGATTCGAAAAATGTAAAAAAAAACTGTTGCATGGACATACTCAGGCGCGTCAGATATTGATAGCATCCATGTCCTACGTATTTATAAAATGTAAGTCTATTAATCTGATTGTTTCTATGGTGGGGGTGGTCGTACGTAAGGGTTAAAATGGAAAAAAAAATTAATCGAGCACGTCAGATTTTCTAAGGGGATGTTAAGTGAAACTAAAAAAAAGCTCTTATATACTAATCTGACAATTTGGATGTGATTATTAGAATATCCAAAAAAAAATCGCCATTTTGAAATACTCAAGCGCGTCAGATTAAGATATATATGGTTCATCTTTATGCCCTTGACGTGCTTGCTCATAATCTGACGATTATCTGTAGGGATTCGCCTGATCTAACAATTAAAAAAATATTTTTTTTTTAAATCATTGAACTTAATTAATTGAAAAGCTCAAAAAATAGCATGCAAATAAAAAAGTGTATGTTTTTTTAAGTAGATTACTTTTATTTATAAGTAAATAATTATAAAAAAAATTGGTTGCCTGAAAAGTCGGTATACGGGCGAAAGTTTTACGTGACAACGACTTTGAGTGGTAAAATCATTTTAATGTGAATATTCATTCGTATAGTAGGAAGAAGGATGAAATAATAGTAACAATTTAAAACATTTATTTATACAAAGAATGATATTTAAAACATTAATTTATACAAAGAATCTCGCACTGAATTTCATATTAACAAAATTTTATTTTTACCTTTACACATACATACGTATTTATATAAATAACTACCTTCACATTATCACTACACAATCGTTTTACAATTAACTGGCAACGTGTAAACTTGTATGCAGGCGCCTAAGCGAAATAGGCGAAGACATGAACCGGTGTCTATTCCTGCTCTCTCTCACTCTCTCTCTCTCGCTCTGTCTCTCTCGCTCTTAGGCGGGCTAACTGTGCTCGAGTGGAAGGGACGCGTGCCTTTCACTTTTTGTATCTGTCTCTCTCGCTCTTAGGCGGGCTAACCATGCCCGAGTGGAAGGACGCGTGCCTCTCACTCGCTCTCATTGTGAGCGCATAACGTGAGCGGAGCGTAACGCAGTTTCTTGAAGTGTCACCCGGCAAACCAATTTATAAGACGTTGTCACGTCAAAAATATATTTTTGCGTATTTATTTTTTTATTATCATCTTCATCGGTAGAATCATCTTCCTCCTCGGGCTCGATTTCATCTTCAGGACGGGAATAAAGGCGCGCAGAAGGGAACACAGGCATCACGCACCTGCACGTATTTAACTTTATCGATGAATTTTTGTTACTTCGGCTTGTGGAAATCGTCAGATTATATGTTTTTCCTCATCCTTGAATTATTTCCTACAAAATAAAAAAAAAAATTAGCCACGTTCGAAAATGTCGAGATGAAGTTTTTTTTTTACAAGTTTGTAACCTTCCTACTTCTTTACGTTACTCGCAAACTGTCAGATTAGTGGAATATACACTTTTAGCATGTAAATAACTCGCCCTACCTTAATCTGACGCGCTCGAGAATTTCAGATTATCAATTTTTTTTTTACTAATCTGATTCCTTATCCCAGACGGGCGGCGATATATATGGGGCTCATATTTGCTGGAGGTACTCAACAGGGTACAAGGATGCCCCTTTACGTTAAGCTCCGCGCTCGAATAAATCCCGAAATCCCCTCTTGTGCTCCCCTACCATAGATTTTTTGGTAATAAAGATAATAATAATAATCATATATCAAGTAAGTTATTTATTGTTGAGAAACATTATGAGGGCTTTTATATTGTCTCAAAACAAGCTCAACAAGTCTAACCAGCATGGTAATTACAATTTTTTTAGCGTGTACACGCTATATTTTATATTCTTATCGTCTCTTGTGGCTCGGTTGCTCGTTCTTTCCCCAAAAGTAGTTTTATTTATTTTTTTTGTAGCTGTATCTCGTTGGGGCAATGATTTTAAGGAACCATTTAAATATTGCTCATCTGGGTTTTGGGGAAATTCACAAAGCTCATTCATACGTGAATTGTGATTATCGCAGTGTTGTTATTTTAATAGTGTTTTATATAAAAGCGATAAAATAAATTATGTAAAAAACGAGATAAACTGATTCGATAGTTTATTTTTTTTTTTTGTTATAAACGACGACAAATAAACCCAAACTATAAATATGGTTGATTGACTAATTTAGTGATAGTGGAACTAAGAAATGAGTTTTAAATTATTGAATTTAATACTACTAGTATTACGACAAATATTCAAAATGAGATTTGAGGTTTCCTGAAAGATATAGTATTTTAGATGGAGGAATATTTTTCTGGAATCTGGAAAAGTGTCATTACTAAATAAATATGCTCGTTGAAAATGGATGTCCTTTGACGAAACACATTCAATTACTTGCTACGTGTTTAACAATATACCTTTAGGTTATAATGAAGGTCATATTTAGACATACCTTATCTTTATTTTCGTAATCGATTACCCTTAAAATGTAGATTTTCGATTTGAATGCTAATTTTGACGAAAAATATATATTTGGGAGTTGCAATTAGTAACTAGTATTTACGTGACGATGGCAACTACAAGGTGTATTTATCATCTACAATATTTATTGTTCAACACGAATATATCGATGCTATGTCATAATTAAAAATGTTTTTTTTTTTTAGAATACGTGTACCCATAAACGGAACTCTTGAAGAGACCAAGGTTGAGAAGACATTCAAAAGTGGCAATGTTCTTTTGCTAAATGGGTGACTGTAAGACTCTTTGAAATTCATTGTTGAATGGGATTTTACAGGATCTCTTACGAATCTAATGATTGCTCTAAAGCTATTTATGACAATTTGCGTATCAGTTGGTTCGTGTGGTAGGAGTTTCAACAAATTAAAATGGACTAAAAATTACTTGCGGGCAACAATTATAGCAACCAGTGCTGAAAAATCTTGGAATTTTAATTATGGAAGATGATCCAACACAAAATATACATTTTCGATGATATGATTTCAAAGTTTGCATCTCTTAAAACTACAAAGAACGCATTTTAAATGCTTTTATTTCATAAATAGGCTTTACACATCAATGAAGAAGAATGTACAATTAATACCTACTGTATAATTTTAATGAAAAACATAATAATGATTTCCATTTGTAGTATTATTAAAACAAAGTTTATTATTTGATTTTTTTTTATTTTAACAGTTTTACACTACAGTATCCATTCCGGGTGCCAATAATTGAGCCACGCCACTACCTGGAGCAGAATAAAAATCGAGAACGAAATGGGATTGATACCAAAATCAAACAAAGTCGGAAATAATCCTACGTCCATGCAGACCGAAAGCTTATACCATATATCCTTAACTTTTATATTTAAGCTGACCGTAACTGATACACGATTATATAAATATGTCAACAAATGTTATATACTTTTATAATTCAAAAGCGCCATAGTTGATTAAACGCTAGCATAGCAACGAATGAATCTCGTCACAGTCTCACGTCATAAACTCACGTCACAGTCTCACGTCACAATAGTTGTCGCCGGGCTCCCCAGCTCGCCCTTCCCCCGTCGCGGCCGACCGTCCGAGCCTGAGGTCGCTAACAATACGTATAAAGGGAAAAGGATTTCTCTTTTGTCCGGCCGTCAGTCATAAACTACCGCACGCGTCGGTGTGGGATTTTGACCGTTCGACGATAAATCGTTTCGTAGATCTCATTAATGCCATTCATTTATATTAGCGATGGATTTTTTTGACGTGACAACGTCTTAAATTAGGTTGCGGCTGGGAGTCACTTATGAAAAGTGTAACGCTCGGTAACGTAACGATGAGTCACCGAACGAGAGAGGCCCGCCGAATGCCCGTCTCTCTCCCACTCAACTATGATCGGTCTGCCGCGCGCAGCACTGTAGAATGGTGCGCTTGCAAATGTATTGCAAGTTATTGTATGTATATTTGTATATAAATACGTATGTATGTGTAAAGGTAAAAATAAAATTTTTTAATATGAAATTCAGTGCGAGATTCTTTGTATAAATTAATGTTTTAAATATAATTCTTTGTATAAATAAATGTTTTAAATTGTTACTATTATTTCATCCTTCTTCCTACTATACGAATGAATATTCACATTAAAATGATTTTACCATTCAAAGTCGTTGTCACGTAAAACTTTCGCCATTCCAGGCACTTAAAGGCCAACCAAATATTCTTTAAGAAAAGTTATCGTTAAATCGTCGAACAAATACATCGACGGTTTTGTCTTGTCGATGCCTATCGCGCATCGAAAAACCTGGATAAACTGTGCGTTCGTTCTCACTTAAAATAAAGTCACGGAGTTAGATAAACAATTCTAAATGGTGTTTGCTGTTACATGTCGGCGTCGGTACCCTCTTATTTCTGCACCGGATAATGTTACGCGTTCTTAACGTTGTTTACATTCGCATCGCATTGTGTTTGTCACGTTGTTAGAACGTGCGTCGCGTTGAAATAGGTTTTGTCACGCCCTACAACGGTGTCATCCAACATGATGACGGGAGTTCGGAACCAGAGAAACAGCGATATACGACTGTATTCAGATACGAGTTGCTCCAGGGTAAAGGTCTTCTGCTTACGGTGATACAATATTTCGGAATATGTAAAGGTTTTAAATGGTTAAGGAATAATTTTTAGAAACCGGCCCGAAATTAAAAAAAAAAGATCATGTCGGACCATGCCCACTGTAGGGCTCCGTAGCCTTTACTACAAAGAAATGGAGTACACAGTAAATCAGGATCTCTTAAAACAAAGCAAGTTTCTTAATTTCAAGAAAATTGTTCTCTTCCTATAAACGTGAGAAAAGATATTCTTAAATATATCAAAAAAAGATCTTGAATTTGTTACTTTGGTATGGGATAAAAGTCTTTAATCCAATAGATAAATTTATAAATTTGTGATATATAGTAATTAGTAATATTGAAAGCAAGAGTACTTTGTCTTGAACACAATATTTATTTATTTTAGAGGCGATTAAAATGAGAACAATTTGTGTCAATCCAAGAGGAAATTATCTTATATCAAATTTCATATTAGAATCTAATACAACCTGTTGTTTAGTTTATGAAAATATTTAGTTGAAACATAACCAAGAGTATTTTAGTCCTTGATACAAGATATTGATTTAATAAGTATTTTTACATCTAATTCCTTTTATTTTCTTAAAATCAGATTAATTGAAATTCTTCATCTATATTTGATATCTCTTGACAATAATAAATTTCTCTTAAATATAAAATACATTTTAGTAAAAAAAGTATTTTAAAATAAAATTACTGTATTTTCAGTTTCATCAATATATTTTTACGCTGTGATAAAAATTTATCAAAGTTACAATATGCTTTAAGAAAACGCGTACTCTTAAAATAATTATTCCTTTTACTGTCTACAGATGAAAAACTACGTAGTTTATATTTTTTCATGTTTCCCACAAAATAGATATAAGCACTTTAGTTGCCTATAATTAGAGAAACAAGTGGGTATGCCAACTATCACTATTAAACTAACAGTGCTGACAGCCGTGATTTAAAACACTTACTAAAGTCTCGAAATGTACAAATACGATGCGAAAAAGTGGATCAGCAAAAGGGCGTATCTTCATGACATTTACGTCGTTTTGTTGACAGGCGCAATGTTGAAAATAATTTTCGTAGAAAGTACTTATTAAGTATTACCATAGTAATTATTATTTTTGGGCATATGGCTTAAAAGGAAAAGGGACACACACAATTTACTACTTCTTTCTACTTTTTGCTTAGAAACTATAGTATTTTAAAAAATCTTTTAAAATAAGCGCCACATCTTGATGTGTGGTGAAAAATTTTTTTCAGCTTCTGTTACATGTGTGGAATGCCGATAACCACCTAGAAATATTTATTCTTGTTAGTTAATTACCAAACTAAGTAACGACTTATACAAGACATCTAAACTCCAAATTTCATCAATATACACAGTGCTTTTAGAATAGCCGAGTAGCTTACGACATACGGACGGACGGACGAACGGACATGACGAAATATAAGGGTTCCGTGTTTGCCATTTTGGCTCGGAACCCTAAAAAGTACCCAATGAAATTACATCAATCGATATTTAAAGCATCTTCGTATTATTTCTTTTGATTATTCTAGTTGTAATAAAACTTCCCCAAACATTTTGACGACGTTTTTCTCTCATAATTCCAATATGAGTTCAGTTTTATTAATGAATAACATTAACTATACAATTGACTTGGAATAAGATTCATTAACTCCCGTTTTGAAATATTATTTCTAAAATAGAAAAACTATTAATTTTACCTGCACACTCCTTTGGGAAAACGAAACTCATTGTTAATAAATTAATCACGTATATCCATACCGTACAGACGTTCTGTCTTGACCCCCACGAGAACGCCTTTTTCAGTTTTTATTTTTATGGATTGTACCACCACAAGCACTTCCTCTCCTAAACCTCTAAAGTTGGATACAGTAGGTACTTTGACCCTAATCAAAGGTTATCCTATTGTGTTAGTTTAACTGTAAATAAATATATTATTTTGTACTCGAAAATTGTACATTTTAACTGTTGTATCATATTTATGTATTATTTTATAATACATTCATATTACATTCGATTGCATGCGTAATTTTTAGTTAATTAATAAAAATCATTTTACAACTCTGAAAAGGGACTAACATATATATTGTCGTAATTAATAATACAGATTCATGTTATACAATAATTGCACATAGAATATGAAATTAGGTATATTGGTTTGAGATTTAGAGAAAATTTCTTGTCGAATACAATTATTTTAACAACGTTACAAACACGCAGCACAGTGTTAGCATATTCTTCGTTAAATTAAAACAGTTCCTGAATGTTTATCGTGTTCTCAATATTTAAAAGATGTGGCTAGAGAACTGTCTGTTGTGCGTGCGGAAGCACCCACTTGTTTGATTATATATTTTCGTTTACTGTAATAACATTCTACGTTACCTACATAATTAATAGTTTTCTTACTTGGCGCAAACAGTAATCAAGTTATTCGACTTACCGTTATGAACACTGTTTAAACGGTGTAGTATGGAATGTGATACTCAACATTTTCATTGTGTCGACTTTTATATTTTCATATCGTTAGTACCTATAAGTAGGAACTTAGACCTTTTTCGGTGATTACCCAAATGCATGTTGCCATTTCCTACAATTTTATGCTACACAATAACATCTTGCTTTATTGTATTTATCTACCATTAGTAGTTTTTCTTAGTAGGATTTTTGTCACTTAGCTGTTGAAACGTTCCTTCAGATAATCTTTTCATTTAAAATTAAACGGTTTATACTATAATTTATCCACTCTAATTCAGTTCTAATTAAGAGCTATTAAAGATTACTGTCACCGAAGCCAGCTCATCAAAACATGAAACGAGCGTCTTCATTTAAGACAAACACTATTTCTTAAAATTACCTTGGTCAAGATTTGAACAATCAAAGACCTGAAACCCTTTTATTTAAATATTTGCACCCCACCACTCCTATTTTTGATATATTTTTACAATACGTACAAAATTTACAACAATTTGGATACGGTTTAGTAGGTATCTGTTAAATAACGCGATTACTTTTGAACTTTTATTAGTGTTGAAAATTCACTAATAAATTACGAAATAATTATTGTAGTAATTAAGATGCAATGTAAAATAAGATTATAATTGGAAGTACCTAATGAATACATGCTTTTATTTATATATATTATTTTGTAGCGTGCAGTCATGTGGGCAACAAACATTTCTATAGAGTATGTAATATAAAAACTAATTGTAAATGTCTCCAGAGAATATTATTATTATTTTAACATTTGTTTTACATGATTTTGAACTGCACCTTAGTTTTTTGATAACGTCTGTATACTTTTATTAATGACCAATATTAAAATAAAATTACGCTAGGATTAGCACGTTGGAGTTTAATGATAACGGCAATAAATTTTAATACAAATATTAATGTATTAACATTATGACTACTAAAATTGTGCGATAAATATTGTATTATCTTCAAATAGCATAAAAATATATTATGGTGATAATCATTTTGCAGTGATACTAAATCTTGGAAGTTCGTTATTATAGATAATATCGAACTTTCGTGTAATAAAAGCAAATCTATAATAAATGTCCTTAAATGTTTTTAAAAATTCAATAAATAAAATAAATGAATATGAGTGAGATAAATCTAAAATATTCATGTACTTATTGAAAGTATAAAGCTAATTTATCAATGAATATCTATCACGTTTCAATTTCTTACTTCAGTTTTAAAATAAATTGACTATATTTTAATTTTTATTTATTGTCTTTAAGGAAAAATATAACGGTATAAAATGAACTGTTTGCAATGGTCACACCAAATAGGACCAAAGTCGTTGTAGTCACACGTATGAAAAAGTTTTGTTTACGGCTTAATTATCATAAATTTTTTTTTAAATTGCTAATTCAAGATAAATCAGTGTCAACTATTGAGGACTAGTAGTGAGTGCCGTAGGAAGCAGTGTTTCAATTATTTGTGGTTACGCTTGTATAGAAATTGTAAATTGAATTAGCTATCTTTTTATATTTTAACATCAAATTATGGGATAATAATTTTACAGATAAAATAAATTTTAATTTTACATAAGTTTATGATTTTATTTGTTTAAAGAGTAATATTTTCATAGCCTTTTAATAAACTATTTTGTAAATAATGTCAAACAACTTGGAAAATGCGGATGGCAATATGTTGTGCAAATCCCCAAAGTATTCACTCTCTTGTGAGAGCGTGACACATAATTTTCAGAAGTTCAGAGAAGCCGGTATACTCTGCGATGTTGAACTGGTATCTGGAGACACGGTAGTCAAGGTAATTAATTTGCAATATTTTAGTATATTAATTTTATATTAAATTAACGCAACGAATTGTACTCGAAATTATTAACAAACTGGTGATATTTATTTATCAATGTAATAATATAATCATTAGGTACATAAGTCATGATGTTGTAGAAGGAAAATGCCAATAGTCATTATACATTTGATATTTTTATTCATTTTGTGGGTAAGTAAGTAAAAATACATTATAGTAATATCCTATGCTTACATTCTATCTGCCTGTATCTGCATTCAGCATTCTACATTCTATCTAGTAGTTGAATGCCATTTTTGGGTTCACTACAAATAATATAATATCAATTTAATTCATGGGATAAATGTTCCATTAATACCTGAACACATTAAATAACCATTGGTTATTGTGTTCTGATTGCATTGTACTGCTTCAGTGTAAATCATATTGTCATATGTCATCACATAATGGTTGTCTTGTATGTTTTTACCCTTTTTTCACTAATATAATTTTAATAAAACTAGTATTATAACTATACAATTACAAATCAATTATTGTTAATTATAGCATCACAACAAAAGTTCTAAGAACCTAATTAATATACAGAATTTGTAATCATAAATCACAATAATTAAATAAATTATTATTGAATTTGTAAATTTATCCGAAAGCTATTCTGTACTCAAAGCAAACTGCACATCACAACTAGCTTAGGTCTTGTTGCTCGTGCAGCTTGAGCAGATAGGTTAGAGAATATTCAATTTCTGAATATTGAGTAGACATATGTGTAGGAATAACCAGCTCGACTTCTTAGTGGGTTTTAATTTAGGAATTGTTTTTTATTTATTTATTTATTGTGGTTGTGTATGATAAAATTAGAGAAGAGTTATCCTTAAGTTTCTTGCATTTCTTGTTAAGGAAAAACTGCCTTATGAAAAGTGGTTAAGTATAAATTCATTATTATGCTATTTTTCAAGTGTTATTTAATGATTTATGAAATAAAAATATACATACTTGAAAGTTGAATAAGCATTTTATAATATTTTCATATTCCCTTTAGTAATGTGACTCCACATGCAAGTTCACTTACATTATTGGCATAAGTTCGTTTAGAGAAACTATTTTATTCATTATGCAATTATGCTTATCACATCATTTTAATGTGTTGTTATATTAATACAGATACATCAGAGCATGTGTGTCTTTAATAGTGATAATTCTTAATCTTTTGAAGATAATATCTATTCATATTATATCGTATAAAGAAAATGGATGAAACATTTCTGCAGCGAAACAAAACTTCAAGATAAATTGTAAAAGTGACTGTTAAGCCCTAAAAGGTGTTTACATTCCATTACAATGAATTCTCATCGGAGCTTTCTCAGGAAAAAAATAATTAATTCGCATTGTTCTCTTTTTTTTTTCATAAAAACTAAGGGCTCTTTATCCCTAAATGTTTTCCCGTTTCACGCAACTCTATATTGTTCATGACAATGCTTCGGGTTTTTTTTATTAAAAGGCACTATTTTCTTTTTCATTAGACAATTTCACTCACTTCACTAAATATTTATGTTTTCTGATTTACTTACTGTTTGAGTTTTATTTAATGCGCATTGCTTGTATTAAATGAAATGAAATAAAAATGAGTTTATTTAATAGTGAAAGCATGTACGAGAAAATAAAGTGTACATAAACACAAGATAAGGAAATTTAACAAGACGCGTATCCTCTTTTAGGCACATCGTGTGGTGTTGTCAGCAGTCACCCCTTACTTTGAGACGATGTTCACATCGGGTCTTGAAGAATGTGAGAATAAGAGTGTCTTCTTGCCGTCCATACCGCCTGAGGTTCTACCTTTGATTGTGGACTTTATTTACACTGGTATATCAGAAACAGCAATAGCTTAATAGAATTAGTTCTTTTCTATAGAACATTCAATCTTATATGGTTTTAATTTGTCATCAATTAAATAAAAGTTTAAAAAAAAAAACTAAAAAACACAGTTTTGTACATAAATGAACTAAGAGGTAGAAAATAATATTCAATAAATTTTAACTAAGAATATATTAAGAGGGTCAACAAAAAAATATATTTTATTTTAAAAAAGCGTAGGTCGTTTTTAAGATATTTTCAAAGTCATTGCTTTTAAAACAAAAAGGTTTATAACACTTGACGTCAAATACCCCAAGCACACAAAAGCATATTTGTTTTTTTTTTAACTGTAGCTTATTGAAGTTGTAACTACCTCTCTGGGATGGGAGGGAATTTGCGCGCAAGCCGCACAAATTACCCAAATCATATCCAGGGTTGGCTGAAGAGCCTACCGTGGATATGATAGCTGCTCCTCATGTTTTCTCTCTGAAAAATTTATTTTATGTGTACTTGACGCAATACACTACCATGTCTTCAAATATAAATAAAAATATAGTATGCGCATGTCTTAGCACGCGCCTTATTCTTTGATGCAAAGACAGTACCTGGTATCAATATATCGCTAATCATAAAGGTGCCGGTAAGGATAATGGGACAAACTATTTAAATTATTGCGTTCTCGTTGGTTCTTGATAAGTGTATAAAGTTTCAAATTATTCGAGGTTTAGAAGGGGGTCAAAATCACATTCAAAGATTCCGTTACTTACAATGCGTTGGTAAGATATTCCAGTATATCATTTCCTAATCTTATAAATAAGGTTCACCTTAGCGCTTTATTAATCCCAGATCTATAAATTTATTACATTTATTTTCGAGTAACATTATTTTCTATACTTTTATTAAATTAATGTTTAATTAGTTTAGTGATATCATTAAAAATATGTCAAATATTTGTCACACTGTAAAAACATAATAGCTAATAAGATCAAAGGCAGAGATACAATTTTGATAATGGAGAATGTATATGTGCATAGGGGTGTAACTGTAAAAAATATTGTCCCATTTTCTATATTGACCAATACCTACTTAACGTTTCTAAGAATTCTCAATATGATCTATCTTGACATATTTATAATTGGAATAGAATATATACATTGAGAATCCTGTTTTATTTAGTCTATGGACCAATAGTCATTTAATTTATATAAAAAATTTAACCTTGTTCTATATTTCACATATTATTCATCAGAATACAACATATATTCTTGTTTTAAAACTTTTATTACCAAATGTACTTTAACACATGGTTAAAATAAAAAATATTTGAACAATAATTATCCTGTTTTACAGAAAAATGTATGGAATATTTAAGACATATTGCACTTATCTAAAATTAAATATGAAGTAGATGACAAACAGTTATTCAACCAGCACACCTTCAGGCAAAAATACATTTACGATACATATATAATGCTAATAATATGAGTATATTAATATGCATGTGAGTGAGATATAGGTGTGTTTATTATGCCCATAATCAACACTATTTTTATGTTCCTTCCACATTAACCTGCTTTATTCATATAAATAATAACGGATGCAAACTTGTCTCATGTATGTTTCAAAATGTCTTTTGATATAGTAATCGGTGATGTAGGCCCCAATAACCTGCTGTCTGAGCAGCAGAGCATATCTTTTAAATTCATTTATCCTTGGGTTTATTTACCCATTTGGACTAGGATAAAAATTGGCTGTCAAATCAAAAAATTGGTTGCCTGTAAAGTCGGTATACGGGCGAAAGTTTTACGTGACAACGACTTTGAGTGGTAAAATCATTTTAATGTGAATATTCATTCGTATAGTAGGAAGAAGGATGAAATATAGTAACAATTTAAAACATTTATTTATACAAAGAATTATATTTAAAACATTAATTTATACAAAGAATCTCGCACTGAATTTCATATTAACAAAATTTTATTTTACCTTTACACATACATACATATTTATATACAAATATACATACAATAACTTGCAATACATTTGCGTACAATGAAACAGCGTTTACTACAACAACTTGTTCCTATCTGAGTGGAAGGGACGCGTGCCTTTCTTTAGGCGGGCTAACCATGCCAGTGGAAGGGACGCGTGCCTCTCACTCGCTCTCATTGTGAGCGCATAACGTGAGCGGAGCGTAACGCAGTTTCTTGAAGTGTCACCCGGCAAACCAATTTATAAGACGTTGTCACGTCAAAAAAAAAATTACATTTCTAGACTGACTTACTATATGTAACATAACCTTTATTACTTTATAGGTCAAATTGTCATCAACAACTCCACAGTGCAGTATCTAATGGATGCAGCAGACATGTTGCAGCTCCATGAATTGTCAGCAAGTTGTGCCGAATACTTAAAGACGCAATTGCATCCAACAAATGTCTTAGGCATTTTCAGGTATTTTTAAGTTACATGGAAAAAATGGGTCAATCGACATCACAAGATAGTTGATATGGTCAATCATTTTTTTTGCAATCAATTTTTATAGCACAATGAATATGTGATATGTAATCACTTTTTTGTATTCCTTTACTGAAGATAAATAACGGATAAGGAATGTTTTATATTGAGTTCATAAATATGTGAAAGCGATTTATATACAACTGCTACTAATTTCTGTAATTTTATTAAACTGTAATTAGTACATTCAAAATGTAATTTGTCGCTTAAGTCTTCATTTAATTATTCATTTATGCTCTAGGTTGCTAATAAAAATTCTTTTAAATATTGTTACACATAAAATTCAATAAAACTGGTCAAATTTATGCCATTGCTGGGAAATCAAAACATATTTATATTGTCTTAGCTGACCCGGCAGATTTATTCTGCAATTTTTATTTTATGGCGTTCTTAAAAAGTATCACTGTATTATATCACTGCTGCGCCTGCGTACAAATATATTGGATTCCTTTGTTTTCAATAATGAGGCCGTACACCCATGACATGTACGTTAAAACAGTAAAAATGGATAGCACAAAAATATTATCTGTGTTCAAATATCTATACATATACATATTTCAAAGTACTTTCCAATAACTACTTATTTGTTTATACTGTTCTAAACAGTAATGATATATCAAGTAATAATTTACATTTTTCATTAATTTGAGTCATATTTTAATCTGCCATGTAAAAAATTTGACAAAGCATTAAATTATTCCATAAATGAAGTGACAATTATCTAAAATGCTTGTACATTTATTAAATTCCACTATCCCTGTCACTTTTAATACTAAAAAAAAGAAATAAAAAAAAAAGTAATATCTTGATAATGGTTTTACCTGATTTTCCTCATCTATCTTGAGTTGGTCCGAGGATAACAACTTTATGAGCAGAGTTAGTGGTATGGTCAGAAATTCATCTCCAAGAGCGTCAGCCTTATATATGTATATATACCAAGTTTTATGGCAATTGTTAAACGGTTAATTACGATTCATAACAAAATATAAAATAGTGATATGAAGTGAACATCATAAAAACCTTCCAAGATAAAAAATACACCTTAAATTTACCAACTCTTATGATGATTGATTAAACAATGTCAGAGTTTATCGATATTAGAACAGATAAATATAATACATACATTTACATAAAAATGTCATTTCAGTTTTGCAGACGCTCACAATTGCATGGAAGTTGCCGAGGAAGCTCTCAGCTATGCTCAAACGCATTGGAAGGCTGTCGCTCTAGGAGATGAATTTCTGACCATACCACTAACTCTGCTTATAAAATTGATATCCTCTGACCAACTCAAGATAGATGAGGAAAATCAGGTAAAACCATTATCAAGATATTACTTTTTTTTTTTAGTATTGTAAGTGACAGGGATAGTGCGATTTAATGAATGTGCATGCATTTTGGAGAATTGTCACTTCATTTATGGAATAATTTAATGCTTTTTTTGAGAGAAATTTTTAACTTGGCGCGTCGAAATATGACTCAAAATTAATGAAAAATGTAAATTATTCCTTGATATATCATTACTGCTTAGAACAGTATAGACAAAAGAGTATAGTTAATGGAAACTCCTTTGATTGCTTTAAAAAAAAGATAAAATTTATGTAATTTCAAAGCCAGGAAACATTTTCAAATAATAAAGCAGTATCTAATAGAAAATTATATTAAAATAGTAGTTTTTGGGTTATTACTCAACGTCTTCTTTGTCAATTTTACTATGAAGAACCTGGATCCTAGCAGGATATGTATATTCATGTTTTCTCATGTAGATCCTAAACTGTTAATTACATTTGAACAAATGAAGTATCGAAGGGTGTACCCAGGAGGGCAGGTGAGGGCTGTTCCGTGTGCGACCCAGCTTCATGTAAATAACCGGTGTCTTCTTATAGTGTGTTGTGTAGAACAAAATAATCAGGAGGGACTTGACTTAAGTTTCTGGTTAGTTTCTGAACAGTAAAACAGTGAAACTTCTTTGAAGTTCTTATTAGTGCTGTGAACAGGGATAGTGTAAGACTTACTGACTGCATCCATGCAATATCTAAAGAAGCACGCAAAAAAAAACGAAATCACTGTTTACCAGTGATCTTTATTCACGGTATCCATGAATCGATAATTGTCATTTACGAGAGATAAGCTAATTAAAGTTCTTGTTGCTTTCAGAAAGTGAATTCTTTTATGTAGCTACAAAATTTTCACTATTTTTTTTCAATACATATTTCACAAACATTCATTTTTATTTTATTATAAATAAGTCACAGAAAGGTATATCTGTATAATATATTATCACAATAACGACATTAATTACGATTGATTTTTAATTGGCCTGTAGGGTTATCAAGTTTGAAAATTACAGCAGTTTGTTTACATTTAACAATATGAGTCATGTTTATTATAAGAAATATGTTAAAATAAGTTAACAACCCTCTCATTTGGTGTCATCTATACATCTGATATTTTAAAAACTTTTTCCACCATCTCCTTTAAAATGACTCTTTGTTAAAAGTGGTGGAAGAGGCCCTAAATGTTGAAATAATTGATTTGCAGTTATAATTATTGGAAGTTTATTTAGTCTAGTGGTTTGTGGTTAATTATTAATTTTATTTCGTCAATTTAGATTTTGAACGCGGCTTTGAGCTGGTTGGATCATGACCCGTCATCACGTAGACAACACTCCGTCGAGGTGCTGCGACAGGTGCGCCTGCGCGCGTTAAAACCACACGCCCTAGAGAATGCATTAGAGAATGTAAAAGACCCCTCATTAGCGGAGATAGTGCGTGTCTTCAAAACAGTACTGGTAGTTGACTTTTTGTAATCGCAATTTTATTTCCTCTTTATGTTTGTAAAAATATTGTATTTTGGAATATAATTTGTTACATCTGTGGCAGCTAAGTCGAAATTGAGTGGTGGCAATTTGGTCTCAATGGTGGTGCATTAATTAGCACATGTCATTAAAAATATTAATAATTTATAGAAACAAGAACAATAGCAATAGGTAATTGATGTCAAAATCCTTTTCAACAGTATGTAATTATAGCTAATTACAAAAAAAAAATACTTAAAGGTGAATAATTTATAGTGACTTCGGAAACTTGAAACAAAAAAATCAACAAGTTTCAACTAAACAACCATGTCTGTTTATATTTCGTGCGTGAAATTTGTAGTTGTCCATTACAATCAAAAATTTTCTTTTACTTTGCCATTTTAATAAATGACGTTATGAATTGTCTTTAACATTGCCACTTTAATAAATGATTTTATAAATTGTTTTTTGCTTTGTCACATTCGCTTTTCTATGGTGCATATGATAGTCTTAGCGAAACAGATAAATGGTGAGCACCAATACACATAAATGTATGGAAGTTGAATCAAATAATCCACTTATTTATGTAACGAAATTAAACATTTCCTACTTTATCGTTTATACTTAATTTAGGCAAGCAAAGATTTTCTGCATCTACGAAAGCGACACTGCGGATTGTAGCCAATAATTGTTTTTAAAATTGATTAAGCATTTGCTGATTGTCAGAAGCAGCATTGTTTTGACAATTGAAGTCTTTGTTGTTTATGACTTATCGATATTCAGAAGAATGTACCAGTAACATAACTCCATGTTTGCTAACCCAGGAAATGGAGGTGAACGTGAAGCCGCGCCAGGTGGCCGAGTACTATTTATACGTGGTGGGGGGCCACAGAAGACATTCACCCACGATTATTGAGAAACTCGCCACTGCGGTGAAGTTTGATGTACACAAAAAGTAAGTACCCGAGCAGCGAAAATCAGTTTTATAATCATCCTGAAGCTATGGTTTCATCGGGACTATAGGGGATGTACAAGCCTTGCAAGTCCTGAAAAGAGACCACTTTATAAGTCTAGTTGCACTTATAAGATATCAGTAATGCACCTTTGAAAAGCTATTTACGTCAATAGTATTCCTATACGCGCTCAGAAATGCTTTTAAAGTTCATATACGAACAGTCATGAATGGAAAGCAATCAATATATTGAGCTTGGTGGATTATTTTAATTTTTTCTATTAATGTTCTACCAGAGTAATTGAATTACAAATTATTTTGTGGTTAAATTATTATTTTTGATGTAGTATATTCATAGGAAAACATTAATTTTCTGTAACATCTGTCACGTTTTTGGTTAAAATTTTAATGCACCTCGGAATAACATTTATCAATTTACATGCTTCAAACAATATCATTATCGCATAACAGCTGGAAACTCGGAACGCCAATTCAAATGGCCGTTTCGCTCGATCATGGCGCTCAACCGGAACCGGACTTTCAGACCATCAGAACAATTCATCTTCCTTTATTTAACCTGCCTGTTTGTAAACAATGTTTGGAAGGACGTTCAGGCTTTCAGCATCATCGGGAACGTGGCGTCATCAGTCCAGCATCTCGATCCGGGTAGGGCTGTCTTTATCAGCCGACCATCAGATGAAACAAAATCTCCATTCGATCCATTCCATTTCGACCGAACAACCTGAACCGCGTCACGCCTTATCAGGAAATCCGGCGCGCGTTATTCCATTTTCAGGGCTGTTTCGCCGTTAGGGTGTTTTCTTTAAGTCGGAATACCGGCAGTCAGTCGCCTTGTAAAAAGTTCTTACCTACCTCTATTTTAAATTCGTATCGTAGGGTTTCATCAGGACTCGGACCCTAGAAATAATATACGCTTCCAGGACGTTGCCAGTAGGTAATATATTAGGCATCAGGCGACAATTGAACGACAACTGGGGCAGAAGACGTTTCAGGTTTCGCGCCGGACGATGGATTAAGGCAAACTACGTACATAAAATTATCATTGTTTATGTTTTCATGGTTTTGTTATGTATTTTAACAAATTCATTGTATTTATAAATGTATCATGCATGCTTTAGGTAATATAAAAAATACATTCATTTACCCCTCATTCGCTAATCTATTTATTTTATAATCGTTCGTAAGAAGTAAACTCCGGTCGTGCTTTGGGGCGTTAATGTTGACGTTTGACAAACAATTTTCTCTTTGCCACCAATTTGTAAATACAGTTAAGATGAATGCAATATACGTAATTTATAAGGTTGGCAAAGTTCCATTTTTAAATTTAAATATATTTTTTATTTTACACTCTCTAAGTGGCCAGTTCTAAAAATATTAAGTGTCACCATCGTATAATGCGAATACACGTCGCTTGCTATTGGTTACATTGAGTTCACATGTTGTTTTAGTGCTTACAGTGTGATCATATGTGATTGTTAATGGTTACAGTGATCTCATACGTTCTTGTCAATACTAAGATGTGATCGTACATTGTACTTTACAGAAATGTTCCTGAGTTTCGTCTGAGAAACTGAATTTCTTTGAATCTATACTTCTTTAGGCGCGTTTGGGTGAAAAAATCAGAATATATTTTAGTAAGTTTTGAGAATTGCGTGCGCCCATGTAACATACTATGAAGTTAGTTTCGAACGAGGGTTTTGGAAGCCTTGACGCGCACGCGCGTGCTATATTTTAGTTAGTCATCAATGCACATATTGTGTGTTGTAAACATAATGTTATTAACGGTTACTGAGCCATAATAAAATAAATATATATTAATATTTACGAATTTTTATTAAGATAATGTATTATATTTTATATTGTTAATATTTATATTTTTAAAAACCTTATAATACACATCCCAATGTTTATTAGATTTTGCCAGTAGTTCTGTTTGCCTAAATATAGAATCAAAATGTTCCTATCACTAATCTCGATCGGTTTTGCATCTTGATCTTGATTGACTAGTCACCGCTGTATATTGTGAATGTTAGGTCTTTATAAAGAATAGACCTCGTTGTTCAGCGTTTGAGTGCTTTCTTCTGGTTTTTCTTGTTCATTCTTTTTCTAGAAAAACATACGAACTAAGTACGTTGAGTATAGGAATTGATGGGTTCAAATCTATTACCAGGGAATCGAAGGAAATAGCACCTATGTGGATATCGAGAAGTATGCTCGGCGTAGCGGCGCTGGGCGGCCTTCTATACGCCGTGGGCGGAGAGAACAACGACAAGGCGCTGGCGAGCGGCGAAGTCTACGACCCCATTGTGAGTGCTTCGGCGTGGGCTACCTATCGCGAGTGGTTGTGGTCATAATAAATGCACCTCATTCCTAATATATATTTATTGTTTTGTATGTAGTTACTGGTTATTTACTAACCGAATATACAATATACACTCTTCCGACATTGTCACAAGGTGCTCATTGCGTTTTTCAGACTGACAAGTGGACGCCGATCGCACCTATGCAAAAGGCACGTCAGTGCTTCGGGCTCGCGGCTGTCAATAAGAGGTTGTTCGCCTTCGGTGGCATAGGAGACCAGCTGGAGTCGTCCGTGGAGGCATACGACCCGACGACAGACGAGTGGGTCGTGGTGGGGGAGATGCCCGAACCGAGGAGTGATATGAGCGTCGTCACGTACGGCGGTAGGTAGTCGCCGTTACGTAATATGGATATAGAATAAATTCTTATACCTTTTAGATCGATCTCATCTCAATCAGTGAATGCGCCTGGACAGCAAAGACAAATATCATGTTATTACAGGAATCACCCCGGCTTTGTTTCTAAAACTTCAAGCGCTCTTAGCCGATGACCGTCTAGTTGTTATGAAGGGTTCACTTAACTCACTTGATATTGCCAATAATGTAAAGGTCGCCGAAGTTATTATTAGTATCTGATTTTCGACATGTGTTCCGCTTACCTCTAACCAAACAAGGCAAATTATTGCGTAAACGATTCATCACGCAAATTATGGAGTCGCAGGCAGCAATGTTATCTTAGTAAACTCCCCAACAATAAATCATGTTTGCATATTCGATAGCAGTGAAAGGCATTGCTACTAAGCACTTTAATATTAATCACTCGCAATCATAGCTTCAAAAACGTCTATCGTGAACGTAACACTATAAACAAAATACCTAAAGTTCCTTGGAAAGTCAATGACCGCGATCGTGCAGTGCTAATTAAATGGGGAGACGCAACGTTCACGCACTATTGCCGGGGCGAGACTGATATGCGACTGGCTTGGCGAACTTCGTAAACGCGCTTTGGGGGCGCTGTGTGCACACGATCGTCAGCAAGGTCGCAAGGTTGGAACATCGTACATTTTTACAGTACATTTTAAGGTATTTTTCTCAAAAACGGCTACTTCAATGATTATGATATTTTTGGCATTTTTTTTTTTTTGTAAAAAGAAGAATATGAATTTTGCGGAAATATACATGATCGATTCCACACTGTGGAATAAATGACCTCCTAGTTCTGTATAGTAATAAGTTTATTTCGACCTTGGCAGGTTCTGGGCTCCGTTTCCGTACACTTGACATGTTATGTGTAAAATTTTACACATACTTATTTATTGTATCTGGGCATTTAGGGAACGAGATTATTTCATTTTCGCGCTAGCGACTCCAACACTAAAAAAAATTATACTTTTTTGATTTGTATCCCCTATCCGTCGATGTTCAACCATCAATATTTGTTGAACCGATGAAACAATGTCAAAAAGCGTTATCTCTTTTTGCGACACGATATTTTTGTGCGTTCAGAAACAGTGTACGTGGTCGGTGGACGCACGCAGACTCATGAGTACACGAGCGACGTGCTGAAGTACACGCCGGCGCGGGCCGAGTGGTGCCGCTTGAAGCCGCTGCTGCTGGCGCGCGCCGCCGCCGCCGCGGTCATCGTGTGGCCGAGACTGTACGTGGTCGGCGGACAGTCTACGGAGAACACCACGGCCACCGAGATGATGGATTGCTACGACCTGCAGACCGTACGTTATTTTTAAGACTACGCTCCATCAAGCGCTCACAATCGCGGCTTTTTCCTATCCCCATGTTCGCGAGCGTTACAACCACGAATCCGAGTGGAATGGATTATGAAACGTACTTCATTAAAAATGGCGTGTTTAAAAATAAGTCGGAAACTTTACGTTATAATTTTTAACCTTAATAACCTTGATACATTCTAAAAACATATATATATATATATGAAAAATTCAATTATATATATATATATATATATATATATATATATAAATATAATTGAATTTTTCACATTTTATTTAATGTAATATTAAAATAATTTGTGTTTGAATACAATTAAAATGTATTTTGTGCTCATTAATTAGTTTAGGTGATGTCAAGCATATAAGAAAAAAATGTATAGACGGCTGTTAAGTATAAACTAAATTTATTTAACATAATCACATTTACCTGTAGCTGCACGTCGAGCATCTGCTGGAGAAACAAAAGCTTCTAATAAAACAGCTATTTTAATTGCGTCAAATTTTTAGTGTTCGGCGTGAGCGAAAATAATGATGTCATGAGTGACGTTTTCACCGCGACCATAACGACTGCGGCCATGTGGAACGGCTGAAGGATTAATTTGATCGTTGCGAGCGCTTAGCGGAACGCACCGTAACTTGGGTATTCCGTTTTGCTAAACGTTTGTCACGGGCGTGGGCTTGTATTCACCCTTTACATAGCTCGAATTTGAAGATATGCAGTGAACTTCAGCCGGCATCTATTCATTCGAGTGATACTTCACTCGAAGGCAACCGCCCTATAATGTAATGTAACAGTGTAAAAGTGATATTTCTATGACAGTTCCGATTTCGGCTACGGTGCTGGTTCGATTCGATATCTCTTAAAAGATTCTTTGCATCGACGTAATGGGGACTAAGTTGGTTCTCAAATTGGATATAAAATAGTTTTTACAATCACAAGTTAAAAAATTTATTTACAACTAGATGTTACCTAACACGAAGTTTCAATTATACCAGTATAGGAATCTTAAAATACTAATGTGTTTTAAGAATCTACTACTTCTACTATTAAGAAGCCAGTTTTATTTCAAGCAGAACAAGTAAATAACTTAAGGGTATTTCATATCTAGTTTAATTATATCTTCCACAATTAAACATTAAACTATTAGACTGTGCACCCCGGGACAGTCCTGCGGAATCGCCAGTTCGGGGACTTGACCTTCCGACGCCGTCTCGTCCCAGGTCTTCGGGCCGCGCCAGTCGCGAACGTCAAGTGGCTACATTGTGTTGTTTATTTCACTGTCTTCACTCCCGCTAACTTATTGGGTGGAAAAATATATAAATCCCGCATCGGCACACGCAATTTGGCGCCCACTCGTCCGCACGTGAGCGAAGCACTTAAATTTTAGTGACCGCTGGCTAGCGTCCTTATTAACGTCTTGCGTATACGCCTCTCCCGCTATCTATCCCAACTATTAGTTGACTTTTGTCTATGCATGATAAACTATAATATAAAAGGGGGGAAAATGGCATAAACGTAAACAATAAACAAGTCGATAAAAGGTTGTACTGTTTTGTAATGGCTGGACCTTGAATCAATAGTTAAACTTTTCGCTTCATTTTTTTTATGAAAAAATAACACTTGTAACGATAAATCTCCATCATTTGACGTCGTCATCGCTTTTTACTGCTGTAATCATTGAATCCCATTTGCAATTAGAAGTTTTTAATATACTTCCTTCCGTTCATCTTGGTGCAGAATCACCCTTTTCCACAATCTTATAAATCAGATTAACAGGCTTGAACCTAAAAGTCTTTTACGCTGACTTAAGTGAGTGCGTGCCCAGGGCCAACGGATCAACATAATCCCCAAGATACACGCTCGACCCGCAAATTTTGAAACCGCCTCAAGCTTCGAAAAATATAAACGTTTTCGTCGATCTTGAAACTACATACAAAGATGTCGAGACAGTCAGCGCACTAGGTACTGTTATTAATCAAAGTCGACACCTCAAAATATGCAAGCTTTATCAGCCTGGTGTAGAGAAATCCTTTCGTGTCGATCAAATTCGTTTGTAATTTGTATTTTATATACATAGTTTGAAATATTAATTTGAAATTAATATTTAATAAGACTTAGGCAAAATTGTTTTAAATAGATGGCAGAAATAGGGGCATACACATAAGACACCATGCAAATAGTAACACATGAGCATGTACGTCACCATCACGCCACACGCCTTCCCAGGGCTGTGTACGCGCCGGGACAGCCCTGGAAAATAGTCAGCTCGGGGACGCGCCCTTCCGACGCCGTCTCGTCCAGGTGTCCGGCCGCGCCAGCCGAGATCATCTAACGGAGCTGTTGTTTTGTTCACTCCCGCTGTTAGGTATTTTATCTGAAAAACGAGTCGTACCCGCACTGACCCGATGACGTGCTCCCACATGCCCCTCCCGCCCCGCATCCGTCAGTTGACTTGTCTATGGGTGACAAACCTTAATAAAAAATGGAGGGAAATGGCGTAAACAAACTGTGATTGGTGTAAGTCAGTCAGACCATCACCAACCCGTAATACAATAGAGTAATAGAACCGTTCAGCTTTTATCGATAAATGTCAGACCCCATATTGCTAATATTCCCGCCACATTCAGCTTAATAGCGTTTTCAATATAAAACTCTGCTCGTTTAGTTATAAATAGTTTTTCATTTCGAACAAGAGAAATTCCTGGCCGATCAGCTGCAGACCGCGTCAACACTCGCATATGGGCGCTGAGAACTAAAGCTTTGTCGCTGCCGAACCTGTTCTCCATAATTTCCTGACTCTGGGGTATACTAAGTATGTACTCTTCTTGGATACACAATCCATACAATTTTGCTACCTGCAATTTCAATATTTGGGAACACAATTCAGTTGTATTAATACGATATAAAAGTGTGAAATCGATAACATATAACTCAATATCAGGTACATTATATATTTAGTTTAAAACATGTATGTATCACATTTCTTACTGGTCACAAGCTTTTCTGATCCATGGGTATTTATGAATAACTTCAGGGTCTAATCTCGATTTATTACACAAAGTTTCGTGATTTGCAGGAGGACTCAAATTTGGCTAGCGAGATGTCGGAGGGGCGCGTGGGATGCGTGGCGGGCTCAGTGGGTGACGTGCTGATCGTGGCCGGCGGCGACAGCGGGACCGACATCAACGCCACGACCACCGCCAGCGTCGAGAGTTACGACCCGGCACAGGGACAGTGGTGCCAGGAGTGCGCCTTGCCACAGCCCAGGGCCTACGCTGGCACCGCCTTCATATAATATTCAGAATTGCATTATTCAAGAACCATTTTAAAAGCCGAATCGCTTATTTCTATTTGACATAAAATATTATTCTTGATTTTATAAAAGATTGCTAAACGTTTGACTTATTTTTTAGCTATTTTTGGTATTAAAGTATTATAATATACATTTCTTTTATTTACAAGGTTGATGCATCGGTGTATATCAACCACCATCACATCAACAATTCAGGAAAAGCAGACGTCTGTGCAATTTTTATTGAAAAAAAAAACTACTGGAAATTCTGTATATGAAAACTTTTTTAGAATAGTGTATAACGATATTATCATACGTTATTCTAAAAGTCTAAGATATATATTAGCTTTTCGTCCGCGGTCACCTCCACGTGGACGTAGAGTGTTTCTTTATATTTCATTTTATATGGAAAAGCTATAATTTCCACCCCAATTTCATCCTCGATTTCAATTCTGGTTTCGGTACTATCCCTGATTTCGATCTCGGTTGCGCTCTTGATTCGAATCCTGGTCCTGGCACTCGTTTCTGCTCCTCTTTCAATGCAGATATTGCCCACGGTTCCGATTTGTACCAAGCCAGGACAAATGCTACTATCAAAATAAAATATAGAATATTTCTTTAGGATTGTGTGGCTTCTTTATGTAAAATATTTTGTACATTTTACACGACATAGCTATCCACCTCCCCATCCTTAAGATATCTTTTTCATGAAATTTGATTCAAATAAAACCTCATTTCAAAAACAAAATTCTACTTCAAGCCAAACTCTATTTACCTATGAAAACCGCATTAAAATCCATATCAGAAATGTTAGTGAATATAGACATAAAAAAAAATTAAAATTATTTTCTTTTATATTGGCTTCCACTTATCATCCCCTCTACTTTTTTTAAATACCATCATTATACAGGTAAGGTGGATTGGGGCTATTGCAACTAAAAAGTATAATAGTGCAACTTTAGTCTTTTGTACTACTGTAATTCTGTACATTCTAATTTATTTAATATATTTTTTATATTGTAAAACTGTTACATATTATTTTAGTGCCAGAAATATAAGAAAATACCTATTTGATATACCACAATTACATTATTTCCTGACAAGGATAAAAATAGGTACAAATACCTCATGTCCAGGGTAAATGAAACTAACTTCCATATTTATTTCTTTTAAAGCTAAGTCGTATAAAATGGCAGGAATTATCACTGAAATCGCCAATTTCAATTTACACTTTATCGATATTATGTCAATTTTGTTAAATTCAAATATTTACTATGTAATTATTAAGAATAATTATATTGTTCTGAGTATAAATTCGTGATTAATGCAATGTATTGAATTAAAAAAAAGACATGAATATTAAAAATCTATTTAAGAAAAATCACATTTTAATGTTTATAAATCGTACATTACAAGAAATACTGTTTTACGTACGAATTCGTTTTTATTATTGTAACTAATATAAGTTCTTAAAATAAGACATTGCTTATTCGAATTGCATTCTTACTATGATTTTCGCATAATCTACTTGAATTCAAAAATATCAATATCGCAAATTCAACAAGTCAACAAAGTCAACAAGTTCAAAAACATGTTGAAAAATAAAAATGCCAATTTAAATTTTTCGCAATGGACTGTATTACAAAAATTAATAAAAAAATCACAACCACACATCTATGAGCCAAAAACCATCATATCTCTGTTGTACACACAAAAAAAGAAAAAAACATTATTGCCTTATGCAGGCTTAAAACTAAATGATAATTGATAAATTGAATCGATAAATTTTATGTTTAAAATATATTTAAACATAGTTGAGCCAGCACCAGTGAGAAAAAAATTTGAATGATATAGGAACAGAAATAATGGTAAAAAAGATATTTTTTACTTAAAAATATAAAAAATGAAATACAAGTTAAAGATAGTTCATTACCAGGTACTAAATATAATCATTAGCACATAAATAGATTTTAAATAAAGTAAAAAGACACAAAAAAAATTAAGATCAATTCAAAGGTAAAGGACTTAATTTCCTGAATGACCTTACATAGATTTTGTTATCAGACATTTTTATTTCAGCTAGCAGGAGCCGATTTTACCATCTGCTCCTGGAATTGTTTTTACAATGCTCGCCATAAGGCCATGTTAAAGGAGCAGTATTATCACTACATACAATGCCAAGATCCCTTTCTCTTATATTGGGATGAACTTGATACTACTTAGGCCGATTTTATAATTGTGTTAAAATAATCAATTGACCAGACTTTCCAAAAGTCTTGTTTAATTTTTGTCAAAATATGCCAAAATTTTAATCCATTAATGGATTTATCAGAGAATTCAGTTTCTGGTAACTCGTCATAGCATTTCCTATTAGGAGGTGGCTAGGCGTTAAATATTCAAAGTTAGAAATATCAGAAGTCATGGGAAGTAGAGGTCTTGAATTTAATACTGCTTCAATTTCTGTGATGACAGTGTATAAAGCTTCAAAGGATAAGGTAATGTTTCCAACAATACGTTTAACGTAATATTTAAAAATTTTAACCACATCTTCTAACCCAAGTTCACAATAATTGATAAATCTTTATCAGTTAAAAATTTTCGCAAATAAAACAACTTTTGTACATCAGAGAGATACTTGTTCCTGTGAAAAACAGCATTAAACAAGTGGAGCATAAATGGAGTTGCAATATGTGAAGTCTTTCCCACTAAATACTGGGACATCAAAATTAGGTAAATTTGATGTAGACAGATTGGAACACTTGGGAAGCTAAAAATTTATTGGCCAATTATTTAAATGTTTTTATTGTCTCAAATAAGAACACAGAGACCTGCCAAAATTTTGTTAATTAACAATAGCCTAACTTATTGAAAAATGAATTTAAATTCTTTTTTTCCAATGTAATTTTATTTTTTCAAGTGTAAAGTGTACACCATAATTAATTAAGTTTTGTCAATTGATATTTAAGGGTCTAAAAAATATTTTCTGTGGCGGACTTATAATACTTTAGAGGCGGTGCACGCAAGCTATAACGGCTGCGCGGTGCCCTACTTTCAGCGTTAAATTAAAATTATAAATAATGGAGATGGTTCCGGAAGCTGGGAGTTTTTTAATGGAAATTTCCTCCTTTTAAGACACTTTTTATTGAAATTACTTATAGGTTAATAGTTTCAGAGTTATTAACCAAAAAACGTAAGGCTGTTTTTTTCCAACTTAATTTGTTAATAATTTCTGCAATTTTTATTAAGCTAGAAAAATCTTTGAATACATATTTCTAGACATCATTCCAAATCGAATGAGCAATTGTTCATATTTTTAGGAGTTTTGTCACTATTTAATACGTTTTTGAACTAGTTAACTAGACTTGTGGAAAATTAGCTGTATTATTTTATTTTACGAACACCGTCAACGATAAACATATAATAACATCTTTGTTGTCTACAATCAAAATGTTATCATTAATCACCTTAAATACTTGTTTATTCTTCTCACACTTGAGTGTTTTGACTACAAGCTTTTCCTCGGTAATATCCTCGATCAAATAGACATATCGGTAGATCATTTTGGCTTTACGCGAGCTGAACTTGGCCAGGAACGGCTCAACCGGTTGGATCCTACCAAACGGCGTTCCGAAGAGTTTCACTGAACTTAGATTTCTTGAAGGTTGATCCGATTTGGACCGGTAGATTCGAAGAAATAAACTAATCAGCTCTTGACATTAAAAAAGAAACACGTCGATCGCCGTTAGGTAGGACAAAATCGGTTGATTTGTTTTCGAGCTATCGTGAACGAAAGAAATTGAAAAATGGCAAAAACTGAATTTCTTGAGAAAACCTCTAAAATTTTATATCTAATTAATTTGTGTTTTCGTATCCATTACAGTGCTTAAAAAACTGCATCAATTGCTATAATTCGCGAGAAATTCAGTCAACCCATTTGAAAGTTATAGCAAAATTTAAATAAAAAAAAAAAAAAGCTATTTCATCAAACTTTCAAGCTAGAAGATTTCAGAACCATCGAACAATTTTATTTTTAAAATCGGAGCGCTCAAAATAATACAAAAATTAAATTCCAAACAAAATATTTTTTTTAATTCAAAAAAACGTTAAAGCTACATTAATAAGCTAGATTACGATAGCTTTGCAACTGAAATTAACGGGAAGTTGCAGGGATGACCCTTCGGGTCAACCGATTTTTTTTACGAGACAAGTATTCAAACGTCATTACTCTCATACATTAATGGTTTATATTTAAAAGCAACATCCCTGGCTTCGCTGCAGGTACTTATAGTTTTGCAAATTGAATGAAAAGCAAATTCAGGTTTAACAAAATATGTAAAATATTAAAAAAAAGTGTATCGGAAAACGCTGAAGATGAAATCAAAAATAACTTTGTCTTGATTTTTGTTTCATTTATAAAAAATGTAATTATTAAGTTAAATCTTTGTACTAGCACTAAGTTGCAATATAACAACATATATAAATTTTCTTAACACTTGTTTTATTTCTATTAAAAAAGTATGAAGTCTACCTTTTTTCTTTTTGCAGACAGAAAATCTTATTTTTTGGATTAAGCATTTTACGGTTTATTCTATTTTTTTTATTGAATTGCTGCTTTTCGTTCTCATGTGTCTGGCAACACTGTTAGGGTATTTATTTGTCTTTAATTCATACAAATGTTGTTTTGGTTATTATTTATTTCCTTGTTTGTATTAATAAGTAAAGGTATATAAGTGATTCCATTCAAATACATATTAAGATTGTAGTGTTTTATGTTGCAATATCTTTATCAGATGTATTTATATGTCGGTATGTAATTTTTTAGGTTATGTTTAATTTCTGTAAATAATATTTTTTACTAATTCCATTCCAAAATTTCCAAATATTTTTCTACGAGATCGTCTAAACCAACATTAATTTTCTCCAATATTGGGAACCGACGTTAATCTTAGATTTGTATTTAATCTAAAATTTAATATGTTTACGTGATACATCTTGACTATTCACTTATTATATTGTGTTAGATTAGTCTGCTTATTATTTTTCAAATGTGGGAAAAACTGAGATATACTGTAATAACAATTATTTTGTGAGTTATGATTGATTATGGTAGGTACTAAAATTTGTTTAGATTATCTTATAAATATTAACACAAAAGTAGAGATGTAAATAGAGTACCAATTTCGTGTAAAATGCTACTGTGTATAATTTATTGTGTATAATTTATTGTATATAAATATATATTTTCTATAATTTTATTGTTTCATTTCCATAAAATGCGTTATAATTGAATACTATTACTGCCTTGTTATATATTATATGTCATAGATATATAATATATAACAAGGCATATAATATACATGTCATAGACATAGACATATAATATATATGTCATAGACATATAATATAATGGTCAACACTGCAATGACGAGTCCATTTTTTTAAAAATACTTGTATATTTTGAATATAAAATCACCCATAGCTTAATAATAAAATCTATTAAACCATGTAAACTTTTTGTGAAAATTTTAAATCAAGTGAAAACCAAAATACAAAATTTTGAAATGATCATGTCCATCGTGATAAGTGCATCATGATGTCCATTTACATCATTTACAGTGATAACATTTTAAGTAAAAGTATTTTCCTTAAAACAATTAACTGTTTTGTTAGAACAACATTGGCCAAAATTATTTAACTTTTTACAATTATTGCAAACTTTTCCAAATGCTGTACAATTTTTTGAAACATGTTTTTTATTACATTACACGCAAAAGTAAAATTGTTTATTCTAATTGTTTTTATTATATTATATTTCATATTGTTACTTCTATTAATGTGTATGTACTATAATTAGCTTTATTTTTGGCCTGCTTATCCTATCAAGGATTAAGATCACTGGTTTTTGACAGTTTTTGTTGCATTTTACAGTCTCTTATGCCCATCACAATCCTGCCTCTGAGCATTCGGTCTTCCAAATCCTTGAAGTTACAATTTTTGTTGAATTTCTTTATTTCTGAGTAAAAAATATCAAAGGTTTTATATTTTTCCTGATTTCGATTATGAAATTTAACAGTACTTATTACTTTGTTCTGTTTAAGTTCAAAATATATATCAAATGCATTGATTACTGTTTCATATCTTGACTTTCTTGACCGATGCAAATCAATAATATGGCTGCCTTTCTTGTGTCTGATAATCCGCAGAATCCAGCAGTCGGAATAAAGACTTTAAACTCTTGTTTAAATTTTTTCCACTTCGGGAGGAGATCTATTGAGTCGAAGAATAAAGGTGCTGATATTCTATATTCGATATTTGCCATTTATGAAGGTTTCTTATCTTCTTCCGACATGCTTCACCGCAATGCTCCCCAGTAAATTTTAGTTTCCGATATCAATTTATTTAAGTTCGGTAACCGACTGTGTCATGTGTTATTGTTGACAATGAAAGGTGTGTTTTATCAAATACACTATTTCTTTATGTCTAGTTCGTATTACAAATTATTATATTGTGAATCTCTGGAAGAAATATATATCTGACAAAAAGTACATGATAACGCACACTCTTCTTTTTTAGTTTATTCTATTTTATATTTCCATACATAAAATAGAATAAATTTTTTACATATGTTTACAAAATTTACTACATATATGTAAAAGAGGCTAAAAAAATCTTTTTTGGCAAACGTCAACGAGTGGTTTATCTTTTGAAGGTTCTTTTAAAAATATTTTAATGTTTCTAAACAATTTTTCTGATTACGTGAATAATTTAGAAATAATCGGAACAATCCGAAAGTTGCAAAAATTGTATCCCCCCCTCTATTTTCTAAACCGCATGTCCTAAAATATGAAAAATTAAAAAAATAACTCTTAATAAATACTTTAACGAAAATTATTTGTTGAAAGTATACAAAACAGCATATCCAACACACATTGTTGGATATACTGTTTCCGAGTTACTGCTAAAAACTGCGCTTCTCATCTAAAAGACGTAAGTGCCATGAAGATACGCTCTTTTGCTGATACTCTTTACTTTACACTGGTTTAATAATAATTTTACTTTACAGTGAGAATTACTGACAATTATAATAATTTTACTGAAGTTAATTGCTATAATGAAAGCAACTGAAAACCAGTAAAGGAATATTTGATACGTTTCTAAGGTTTTGTGGGAAATTCTAAGAACTTTTTGATTGAACCAATTTTAATAAAAGTTACTATAATTATAATTGAAAGTTAATAAAGGGATACACGATACATTTTTAGGGTTCTGTCAGAATTACTGAGAATCGTTATATATTCAACCTATTTCAATAAAATATAATATAGAAACAATTGAAAAGCACTTAAAGGATATTCGATACATTTTTAGGGTTCGGTGAGGAATTCTAAGAAAGCTTTAATTAAGGCGATTTTAGTAAAAATTATTATGGAAAATAAAAAGCAATAAAAGGATATCAATACATTTTTAGGGTTCTATGATAATTACTGAAAACCCTCATAATTTAATTGATTTTAATAAAATTTTGTATACCTAGAGGCAGCGAATACCAATAAGAGGATTTTTGATACATTTTAAGGGTTGCATGAGAAATACTAAAAATTCTTATCATTCAATTGATTTCAATGAAATTTTGAATAGAAATAACCAAAGTTTGCAAAGCAAGTAATCTTTATATATTTGGAATAAAGAGTTTAACCAATTCTCTGAAATTTACAAAAAATATTCTTGTTAGTATAAAGAGTTAGTGGTTAGAGTAGCTCATGGTTTGGTAATTGTGTTTTGTGAGATTAAAAAGCATTCTTATAATATACTTTGAGTTTTCAATAGAATTGCTATGTAGATAATTCGAAGCAAGGACAAGGACTACATTAATTTTAGTTCTTTATGGTTACATTTCACTAAAAAGTAAGGGATGTGATTGGACTAATGTTGCTGAAATTTTCAGTTTTTATTTCATGTTAAACAAAATGTCTTTAAGAATAATTTTAATTGTATTATTGATAATAGTAATAATTAAATTTATGTCAGAGAAATTAAATATTGTTATTTAAAACAAAATTTAATTATACTCAATAACCTCATAAATAGAACAAAATTTAAGTAATAAAAAAACACAAGCCACGCTTAGATCATGAAACGTTAGTGGAATGATAAGAAAAATAATAGCAAACTGCAATAATAATAACAGTCATCACATAGACTATACATTAGACACTATAGCCATCATACATAGACTATATATGAAAATCTTACACTTTTTTTTAACGTTACGGACGTTCTTTGCCGGCTAGGGTACCCCTCCGCAACGCCACATAAAGAACTTCATTCCAAAATAAAAGGGAAAGTGCAACAAATGCAGTTGGGCAAGAAATATGCCATTTGCATGAAAAAAACATGTCTTTCAATTCTCTTTAAATGCCTGCCAATCGTTACTGATTTATGGAAAACAATGCAACAAAACTCATTACTATAAGTTTTTTACATGTCAAACAGTTTTTGTAGTCTAACAGAAACTAGGAAATAAATCAGGTATTTCTGAGTAACGGTTAAGCGTGTATGCCGAAATGAGATGAATTTAGAAAATTATTACAACAAATCGCAAACGATTAAGCATCTATGTCAGGATTATGTTGTGCACAAAATACATATCTTGTAAATATTTTACATTCAATTATTTACAAATCACAAACAAATATGTACCGTTAAATGAAAATTAACTATAACACGATTGGCATATGGTTGTAGTTTATCGAACTTTTCCATGCGTTTAAATAAGTCATTCATCTATAAATAATTTATCAAATATTTCAGAATAAAAGCAAAATGTGTGCAAATATTACTGTTGCGAATTGTCTGTTCCTAAAGGCTGATTTACTACGAGGCATTCCATTTCAACATATACATAATTTTAAGAAAATATAAACAAATATATTCATTTTCTTATTTTTTTTTTGTGTCATTTTTTTAAGTATTATTATCATCCTCCTTTTCGTCGTCATTTGATCCATTGAAAATAATCTTACATCGTGGTAATATTATAATTGTTACCTTATATTTTGGCTTTATCGTCTTAAAATTATTATTGCACAACCTAGAATGGTTGCCTATAGTAAAATTATTACTGCACATATCAGTTAACAAGTATATATGTTTCAAATTATGTTGTATTTGTATAGAATTCTTGCAATTTTAAAGTATTTTCTGTGGACGTCGTTATTATTTTGACTGTACATAAAACTCTTTACAATAATTTTTATTTTCTCCTGTATACTACCCGGTACAAATTTCTTGTCAAAATATTCAGGCAGGCTCAATACACTTTACAGATTATATAAACATTTCAAATGTTTACGTGCACATGTAAAATTTTTCGTATAACCTTAGTTCATACATGTCCAAATACATGTTTTTTATGAGTATTTAGTATGAAAAAAAACATAGTTTATCTTCTCATCTTATTCATAAATCCGTAATTTATTATTCTGTGAAAATCAAAGCTTAGTTATAAATAGTATAAAAGTATAAAAAAATATAACACAAATCTTTTCAATTAAATTCACATTGATAATATGTAAAAAAAAATTTATTTACCAACGTGATAAATATGAAAATATATTCACATAACAAAAATTTATTACCAGGTATTTATACATATTGGTTGTAAGCATTACTTACTCGGTTTTTGGTTTGTTAATGCATTCTGAATTGTAATTTTTTTTTCAATACTCAATCTGTCTCTCCATGGGATATTCAGCAATATGTTGGTTGGTGCTTATGCTGGCATACCCAATATGTGCCCTGTATCGCCTCTTCATTATTTAGACAGTAGGCATGTCTACTATGGCTGAACTAAATCTTGAAGTATTTGACGTTTCAATCGTGGTGCTTGGTTATGGTTCTCCATTAGTGACTGAGCAAGAGTGTTTAGATGGTGTTCCATTTGTTCTTTGTCGGACTTAGTATGGCGTGCAATTTCCTGCCTCACAATAGACATCCGTAGGTCTCGACGTAATAGATCGTTCGACAAGAACGGGGGAGCATTAGTTATCATACGCAGTGTTTTGTTTTGTAATCTCTGTATTTGAATGGGAGGCTGTACCCTATAGTTGGATGCCATAAGTCCAGATGGGCTTCAGTATGACCTTGAACAAAAAAATTTTTTTCTCGAAGGTGAATTGAGACTTTCGACCAATAAACCAGTAGAGTTTTCTTGTTTGGATACCAAGTCGCTTTCTCTTAGTGAAGATATGTTTTTGTCAGGTAAGTCTTTTATCTAAATTTAAGCCATGATACATCATCTGCCTGTGGAACTTCTATATTGTTCATTGTGACTGGGGGACAAGATCTCCTCAAGGTAAATGTAACATTGACTGATTTGGTTTCGTTTACCTTTATCTGCCACTTTTTGAGCCAGTTGGATTTGTCGTTTAGATCTGTTTGTAATATTTTTGAGGCCATTTTTAGGTCACTGTGTGCAGCCAGTATAGCAGTATCATCGGCAAAGGTACCAGTAAAGGATTCGGAAGTTGGTAAATCTGCAGTGAAAAGTAGTTAGAGTATGGGGCCCAATACACTACCTAGGGAACTCTCGCTATTATGGCACACAGGTCAGGCATTGCTTCCCTACTCTTTGTGATGAAATGTCATTGCAGCAGAAATGATTTCCGTACTCTGTACAAGTGGTCTGGCAGAATTTTTTAACTTGCAGAGTAATCCTTCACGCCACACTCAGTCGAAAGCCTGAGATATGTCCAAGAATGCACTGGCGCAGTACGTTTTAGCCTCCATTGATTCCATGATCTTGCTTGTTATTCTGTGTACTTGTTCAATAGTAGCATGTTTACTACGGACCCCAAACTGGTGATCAGGGATCAATTATTTTTCTTTAATTGTAGGCAGCATTCGTTTCGACAGCAAACATTCGTAGATTTTGGATAGAGTGGGTAGCAAACTTATTGGTCGGTATGATTTTGCTTCTTCGGGTTGTTTGTCTGGTTTTAGGAGTACTACAATTTGTGCGACCTGTCATTCCATTGGAAAGAACTGCTGTGTTGTCATAGCATTAAATAGTGACTTAAGGAATGTTATTCCAGATTCAGGCGATTCTTGCAGTATACGATTTATTATAAGGTCGTATCCTGGCGTCTTTTTTGGGTCTGATTTCTTGATAACTCTGGCGACTTCTGCCTTTGTGAATTTAAGCGGCATTTCCTTT
Source organism: Eumeta japonica (assembly GCA_005406025.1). NCBI lineage: Eukaryota > Metazoa > Arthropoda > Insecta > Lepidoptera > Psychidae > Eumeta > Eumeta japonica. The sequence goes on along the minus strand of BGZK01000814.1, from coordinate 171,313 downwards.
GTATTTTTGGGAGTATTTAAAGAGTCAATAATTTCCGCTGCATCTACTGGTGAGCCTTCGTGTGGATAGGGAGTAAAGACTTTTGAGAGATGTGCCTAGAAGATTCCAGCTTTCTCTAGATCTGTCCGTGCCCAGGTGCCGTCAGTTTTTCTTAGGGGAGGAAAATACTGATGGGTTATTTTAATTTTCTGGTGGCTTTCCATAATGAATAGTCTGAAGAAGTAGTATCATCAAAGCCCATGAGAAAGCTGTGAAAACCGTCGTTTCGATCTTGATTCAGCATATGCTTGAGCTTTCTGCTAACGCAATCAAACTGTTTTTTCACAATAGGGTTTTTGGTCTGCTGCCAGTGTTTACGTATTCTCTTTTTTTGGGTTATCATGACTAGCATATGTTTCGCTACAAGGTTGTCTATGCCTTTATGTGGTAGAGGTAGAGTTAAAACCAAGCTGCGTTTTGCACAGTGCTTTTGAAGTATAAGTCTGCGTTTGTTACTTCGTCGTTTGACTTCAGGCTAACTGGTTCCTGGAAAGGTTTATCTATGAGCTTTCGAAATAGAGCCCAGTTTGTTACTTTATTGTGTAGTACGCAAAAGTCTACAATTTTTCTGTCTGGAATTTTTTTTGTGTTCACTAGTCGATACCACGCTCATGTTTCTCATTTGAATGCATTTAAGGAGTTCGCGCCTTCTAGTGAGGATCAGCCTGGGGCCCAGCACGTATGTTTAGCGTTATAGTCGCTTCCTGCGATAAATCTGTTCTGGGTGATTAGTGTAATAAATGTTATAGCCTGGTATCTTGAAGTGGGTCTCCGAAATTAGCAGTATGTCTATATGGTGGATTTTAACAAATGCTTTTAACTCTTCCGAGTGGTTGGGCAAGCCATTAGCATTGCATACAAACAATTTTAGTGCTGTAAATGTGATGACATTTTGTACATTAATTTGGTTAACATTTTGGTCATAGTTAGCATTTAGTTCATCAGTGCTACCAATGTTTCCGTAATGAGTTTGACTTCATTATCAGTCTTTTGTCTGTCATTTTCAGTGTTGGGTGTTGGTGTTATAGGTTGTTCGAGGCATCCTATTGTGACTGACGCGTACGATCTTCCGTTATTAGTTGTTTTGTTATTAGATTCTTGGTATTTTCCCGTGTGCCCATAATTTCTCTTCTGTTTAGTATTTGGAGGAGGGTATCGAACCTTCTTCAGCTCCTTGTTGACTGAATAACCCTTGTAGTTTGCTGGATGGTTGCCATCACACAGAACATATTTAACCTGGTTTTATCTTTCTTTCCGAGGCCAGGCTAAGATGTGATGCGGACCTGCACATTTGACACATCTGGGCTTTCCATTGCAGAAGTTTTATGTATGGTTTTAATCTTGGCAGTTGGTACATTGTGGGATTGCTCGGTTTGGTCTGGGAGCTTCAAACAGGATGCGACAGTTCAGTAATGATTTAACAATTGTAAATTTCCTTAATATTTTTCCTAGGTTCAAGGTTCATATTCCACTATGGTAACGCCTGCTTGGTTCTTGTATTTGAATGTTCCAGACATTTGTTACTTTATGATCAAATTCCTCAACAGCTATTTTTATTGTCTCTTTATCGATTGATGGATTCAGATTTTTTAGCACTACGTAGCTACGGTCTTGTTTTAGTCGGTAACTGTAAAATTCTATTTTTCTTGGTTTCAGTTCTTTATGGATAGTGGAGTATGATTCGGCTGATTTCGGATGTATTTTCACTCTCTTGCCTCATAGTAACTTGATTTCAAACTCTCCTTTTGCTACTTCTAATAATCTATGTAAGGGGTAGATGTTACTAACTCCATCAATAAACAGTGGCGAGAGTCTTATTGGTTTTGGTGCTTGTGCCTCAGGTTCATCCACTTGTTCTATATAATCGAGACCTGTGAAACGGTTGGATGTTGGTACTATAGGTGTTGTAAACTAGTAGTTCGGTTTTGTTTGTTTTTGGCCGCGCATTGCTGCATTAGGACTGTATCTTTGCCTTTTGCCATATTGTACTTCTACAAATTGTTCGTCTATTTCTCTATTTGAGTTTTCCGTTTGCTCAGAATTTACCAAGCTTTGGTTAACTGTTCCGTAAAATGAATTCGATTTTGGCTGGTTTAGAACCATTGTTTATGGAAAATTTGCTGGGTCATAGTTTTTAGGTTAACATTGTTTATTTTTTTTCCATTTTCTTTGCTTATTTTGTTCCCACGAGTAAGATCGTTTTAACAAGTCACAAGAGGGGTGACGTCCATTCCCTCTAAAAGGATTGCCTTTTACGGGGAATGTGCGTATTTAATGACGTTCGCCAGGTCCGTCGAAGTTGGCGCTTAGAACTTGCCTCCTACACGTAGTCCCACCTTAGAATTAGAGTAACTTTTATAGAGGATTTCTGTCTCTTGGTCCGGGCGGCTAAGCCAAGGCCCTCGATTCTGTGAGTATGTATGTGCACGGAGTTGCGAGTTGCGGAGATCATTTCCTACCCCCGGCATTTCCGACTTGTTAGGCGAGCTTATTCGGGTTAATTACCGTCGCCCGAGGCTCGACGTTAATCTTTACGGCTGTTTAGATTGTCACTCGGCCAACTCTTCTCTTTTCCCATACGGGCTTGGGACTGTCAATGCCAGAGAAATGTAAATAGGAAGTACTTTTTAATTTATTAAGTATTGTTTACGATTTTAATTTTCTAACAGCAGACAATGTACGGCGTACCCAATTAGTCTCAAATATGTAAATAAAAATAATATGTATATTGAAAATTAACTATAAGTAAGTACTAAATAATTTTATCTACACCTCAAGAAGAATAAAAGCACATAAATAATAGGAGAGAAAAGTTTTTCTTATTTTGTAAGTAACAAGTTGCACTGAAATCTCTTTGGTTGTGCTGTTTGTATCTGGATAGTTTTGATAGCATTGAATAGATGACATAGTGGAAAAAAAAAAAAAGTAAAAAGGTGTCCCGCCATTTTTTATCGTTTTACTGTCCACTAAAATGAATGGATCTAATGTACAAATTCGATACATTTTGAAGTTTTGTCACAAAAAAAAGGAAAATATGACATAAGCCAAAAAAAATTGCCGTTTATGGACCTATTTCAGTGTCAGCAAAACAAAACTGATGCAAGCGTTTTCAGTCCGGTAATTTTCATGTCGAAGATGAACCGCGCTCTTGTCAACCTGTTACGGATAAAGTCGATACCGTTTTGAAAAAAAGTAGAGCAAGACAGTTTTGACTATAGATAAAACAGTTTTGACCCATTTGAGCTCGAAACTTGTGTCCCACACGAGCTCACTAAAAGAAATTTAATGAAGTGTGTACTCATTTGCGATTTTCTATTGAAATGTAAGGAAACCAAACCGATTTTGAAAAGATTGATCACTGGTGAAAAATGGATTACCTACGAGAAGAACGTGGAAAAAAAATTATGGTCAAAAGGCAAACAAGCTCCACAGACTAGCGAAACCTTTGTTCATAGCATGCGTGCTATTTTTTGTCAAACTTGTACGATAAGTAACGCCCAAAGCGGCAACGCTGGATCAATAATGTAGAAGTTGTTCTCATTGCGGACATCTCTTTCACACCCTAATAATTATTACGTTGTCACATCAGTCATTTCCTTCGCACATTGTTGGTAAATATGTCGAAGGAATATATATTCTATGTTAATCTGACAGCTTTCAATTTCGCCAAATAAATATTTGATATTATAGATAAAAATACTGTTGGATATAGTATTTTTACCCTAATCAAAGGTTTATTCTTTTGTGTTAGTTTAACTGTGAACGCAAATATTATCTTGTACTCGAAAATTGTACATTTCGATTGTTGTATCATATTCATATAAGTATATACACAGCGTAATATGGAATGTGATACCCAATATTTTCATTGTGTCAACTTTTATATTTTCTTATCGATACCTTGGAACTTAGACCCTTTTCGGGTGATTACCCAAATGCATGTTGCCATTTCCTACAACAATTTTATTCTATACCATAACATCCTGTTTTATTTGGTGTGACCATTTTTATACGTATCTACCATTAGTAGTTTTTTTTTTAGTAGGAATTTAATCATCTCGCTTTTGAAGCGTTCCATCACATAATCTTTTCGTTTAAGATTGAACGGTTTGTAATATAATTTATCCACGCTGATTAAGTGCCAATTAAAAGCTACTAAAGACCGTTGTCACCGACACTATTCGTGCACTCCAAAACGTGAAACGTCAAGATTTGTTTATACTATTTTGTAACGTGCACTCATATGGGTAGCAAACTTTTCTATAGAGTGTGTAATATAAAAACTTGTAGATGTCACCAGAGGAAATTGTTGTTATTATTTTAACATTTGTTTCAGATACTTTTGAACTATATTTTCGTTTTTTGATAACATGTGTAATACTTTTATTACTGATAAAATAACAGAATAACTAACAGAATAAATTACGCTAGGATTAGCAAGTTGGAGTTTTAGTGATAACGGCAATAATTTTTAACACTAATACTAGTGCATTAACATTATAATTACTAAAGTTGTTCAACAAACATTGTTTTATCTTTAAAATAGCATAAAAAATATAGTGATGATCATATTTCAGTGATAGTAAATCTTGGAAGTTTATTATTATAAATACTAATGAAATGTCTGTTTGCGTGCAATAAAACTAAAATAAATGTTCTTAAATGTTTCTACAACTTCAATAAACAAAATAAATATATGTGGGCGAGATAAAACTAAAATATTTATATACTCATCGAATATATAGAACTGATTTATCAATGAATATCAGTCATGTTTTAGTTTCTTGCTTCATTATTTTAAATAAAATTTTGAGTATACTGGAATTTTAATTTATCCGCCGTTACGGTAAAGTATAACGGTATAAAATTAACTGACAGTAATGGTCACACCGTAACGTGCCGCAAGTCATTATTAGTCACTTTCATTGTTAGTCACTTACTTTTTAATAAACAGTTTTTTTTTTGCGGCGTAGTCGTCACGAGCATTTTTTACTTTATTACTAATTCAAGATATATCAGATTTAACAATGATCAACTAGTAGTGAGTGCCGTAGGAAGCAGTATTTCAATTATTTGTGGTTACGATTGTAAAGAAATTGTAAATTGAATTAGCTGTCTATAATATATTTTAACATCAAATTAATAGGCTATAATTTTACAGATAAAATAAATTTATATTTTATATGAGTTTATGATTTTATTCATTTAAAGAGTAATATTTTCATAGCCTTTTAATAAACTATTTTGTAAATAATGTCAAAGAACGTGCTAAATGCGGATGGCAATATGGTGTGCAAATCCACAAAATCTTCACTCTCTTGTGAGAGCGTGACACGTAATTTTCAGAAGTTCCGAGAGACCGGTATACTCTGCGATGTTGAACTGGTATCTGGAGATACGGTACTCAAGGTAATGAATTTGCAATATTTTAGTTTATTAATTTTATATTAAATAATAGTAACGAATTTTACGCGGAATTATTACAAATTGATATTTATTTATTGATATTATAATATAATAATCAGGCACATAAGTGATGTGGAAGAAAAATGCCAATACTGATTATACACTTAATATTTTATTTTGTGGGTAAAGCATTGCACCTATATTGCACACACTACAGCTATACTATAATTATGTTTATTATAGGATGATACATCTCAACACACCTTTCCAAAGAAATCATCAGTACACCACACGTGACAGTTTTTACATTGTATCATAAGCTTATAGAGCAATATGTAAATAAAGATTTAAGCCTCAGTACATCTTAATACATTTCCATATATTACGTTACATCTCACTTTCATGGGATGTTCAAGAATTTAGTGCCTATTAACGACATGCAGCGCCGGTATAAGACACTGCTATCCGGGAGATAAGAAAAACATAATCGTCAGTGATTCCAACTTAGCTCTTTTAGAGCTAAATTAATTTTACTTCTCAGTTGTCAGCTCCAAAAAATTGTATTTAGGTATATAGCTCTTTTCATTGAATTTTGGCTCATTCAAAAGAAAGTATGTGTTTTTAATATTGTACGGTGTTCTTAATTCATCGACTTTATAGCTAGGTCAACTGGATTTTCATACTTGTTTTGTAACTAAATTATCTGCTTACAATTTCATACTTTTTAGTGACTTCAAAATTTTTATTAAAACAGTGAGTCTTTGACACATTATGTAGCATTATTTCATAAATTCCATCCGTTCCAACTTAGTAAATTTTGACTTTACATAGAATAGTGTAATGAGTACAATAATAACTTTATAAATATTTAAATAAGCCATTAAAAATGAATGATTATTTTTTACTTTCATTTCATTCTTACCTTAAGCGTACAGCAAGTTGTTCTTCGAAAGAAAATAATTTTTACACATGTTTGTATTATTTGTCATTTATCTTCTTTAATTAGTTCATGGAGTTCGAGAAACGTTGATCTTAACTCCCAGAAATAATCACAAAATTTTCCATCCAATAATTCATGATATAATTTAAACTCGCTGCTAATCTCCTTATCTTTTATGTGATCTTCAATCCTCATCGTTCTGTTTTAGGCACATGTGGCAATATGCATATTGAATTCACAATCGGAGTCATCTAATGAACTATCTAGTAATAAGTAATTCAACATATCCATAATATTAAAAATAAGAACACTGTATAATAACTTAATAACTGGAAAGTGCATCCATCGAGACTTATACTAATGGAATGAAAGGAAATATATATTACATTACCGCCTGTGTATGTGATACTATAAGATAATTTGAAGTTATAAATCCCACATTGTAATATACGTTAATATATGTTATAGGTGCCGTGTGTGAAATGCTTAAGTGAAAAGTACATTATAGTAATATCCTATGCTTACATTCTATCTAGTAGTTGGATGCCATTTTTCGGTACACTACAAATAATGTAATATCGATTCAATTCATGGGAAAAATGTCCCATTAATATCTGAACACATTCACTAGTTATTGGTTATTGGGTTGTCATTGCATTGTACTGCTCCAATGTAAATCATATTGTCACATATCATCACATAATGGTTGTCTTGTATGTTTTTACTTCTTTTTCATTTATACAATGAAAAAAAATTAGTAATTATAAATCAATAATTGTTTGTTGTAGCATCACAACAAAAGTTCTCAGAAGCTAAATGATATACAGAACTTGCAGACGTAATTCACAATAATAAAATAAATTATTATTGAATTTGTAAATTTATATGAAAGCAACTCTGTAGTACCGAAAGAGAAACTGCACAACACAACTTGCTTAAGTCTTGTTGTTCGTGGAACTCGAGCAGATAGGTTCGAGACTGTTCAATTTCCAATATTTAGAAGACAAATATGTGTAGGAATAACCGGCTTGACTTCTTACTGAGTGTTTTGCATAATAATTGTTTTGTATTTATTTATTTATTGTGGTTATTTATGGTAAAATTAAAAAAGCTACCCTTAAATTTTCTGCTCATTCTTCTTTAGGAGAAGTCTTACGAAGAGTGGTAAAGTGTAAATTCATTTCAATAGTTTTCAAGTATTATTTAATGATTAATGAAATAAAGATATTATGCATTTGAAAGTTGAATTTGATGCCTGTCACAAATCTTTCAATGCCTCGATAAAGTACATGTTATAATTTTTTCTCCATGAATAATTACAAAATTTAGCACAGGAAGAAAAGGATAAACTTATTAAGTGTGTTTATGTGGTTTTCTCATTTATTGTTGAAATTAAATTTATTTAAAATGTTCTTTACAGGAATAAAAAATAAAATTCTATTAAATTTTGCTTTTATGCGAATCAGTCTTTATTTCAAATTGTGACTTATGATTAGTTTTAATTTGCTTCCTGTATCATCTTGACAGATTTTTTAGAGAGTATTTATTTAGATTTTTAAGAAAGTATTTACTTTTACTTAGAACCCCTTTTTTTAAAAAAAAAAAAGCTATATTTTACTAAGCTAACATGTAAATTTTGCAAAAGTTCAATAGTAAATATGTAGGCAGTGCATTTTTAAATTTGAGTGTATGTGTAAATATTTTAATTTTCCCTTTAGCAATGAGACTCGACTTGCAAGTTAACTTACATTATTGGTATAAGTTCTTTTAGAGAAACTATTTTATTCATTAAGCAGTTCTTCTCACATAATTTCAATGCATTATTATATTAATACAGATACATCATTATTAATATTATAAATCTGTATTAATATAACGTATTAATATAAATTATTGATGTTAACTCTTGCACCATACTTTTGAAGATTATATCTATTAATTAAATAAAAGATAAGTTTGTTTTATTGTGGAAGCATGTACAAGAATATAAAGTGTACATGAACGCAATAATAAAATTTAACAAGATGTGTATCCTCTTTTAGGCACATCGTGTGGTGTTGTCGGCAATGACCCCTTACTTTGAGACGATGTTCACATCGGGTCTTGAAGAATCTGAGAGTAACCGTGTCTTCATGCGGTCCATACCACCTGATGTTCTGCCTTTGATTGTGGACTTTATTTACACTGGTATATCAGAAACAGCAATAGCTTAATAGAATTAGTTCTTTTCTATAGAATTTTAAATGGTTTTGATTTATCATCAAAAATCATTCCTCACAACTATTTACACTACAAAATTAAATTGATTTGATGTGTTTGTCATAGTTTAAAGACTAATTACGCTATGTGCTTTTGAACATTACTCTTATATAAAAATATACTTTATTGGCCTGTTGCCAGGTTAACGTGTTATAGTGAAATTAGCACTTAATTATATAAAAGCTCAACCTATAGATAGTACCCCAAACAGTTCTACTTTATAACGTATTTTATAAACCAAACGTATATCATTTCCTGATTTTAATTATTATTTTATTTTTCAAATGGTCAAGTGATATCATTAAAAATATGTTCAATATTTATCACAACATTATCAAACTGTAAAAACATAATAGCCAATATGGTAGGCAGACTTATACTTCTGATAATGGAGAATGTATGTGTGCATAGGGGTGTGACTGTAAAAAATATTGTCACATATTGACCAATAGCTACTTGAGTTTTATGAAAGATCTCAATATGGTTTATTCTGATATATCCATCATTAGAATAGAATATGTACATTAAGAATCTTGTTTTGTTTTGTCTATGGATTATTAGTCATTTATTTTATATTAAAAAAAATATCTCTATGTTCCACATATTATTTATCAGAATATGATATATATTTTTCATTTATTTAAATTTTTATACAAAAACTTTTATTCACTACTTTAACACATGGCTAATATAAAAAATATTTGAATAATCCTTATCCAGTTTTACAGAAAGGGGCCATCCTTAAATTATGTCACATAAATTATAAGGTTTTTGACCCCCGTCCTTGTCACAGGTGGTCACATGTAAATGAAAACAGCAGTTTTTACAATGATATAAACCTTTTTTTGTTTTCGTATTTCGGATTTGACGTCAAACTTTTGACCTGCTCCTTGTCGTGCATTGTCACATTTCGTTGAGTCCTCACAACGTGTCACATAATTTATGGATGGCCCCAAATATGTATGAAGTGCTTAAGACACATCATATAATACTTATCTCAAATAAAAATATGGAGTGTTGTGAAATAGATATTAAACAGTTATGCAACCAGCACTTTCAGGCAAAAGATGCATGTGTGACATATATTAAACTGAGTAGGTTATAATTTAAAATGCATATGAGCTTATTAATGTATGTGTGAGTGAGATGTAGATGTGTTTATTACGCCTGACACTATTTTTTTATGCCCTTTTCATATTATTTTGCTTTTGATGTAGTAATTAATAATTTAGGCGCCAATAACCTGCCGTCTGAACAACATAGTATATTTTTCAAATTAATTTACTGCTATGTCTATTTACCCACGTGATCCGTGAAAGCATTAGCTGTTCATCATTAAATAGAAAAACTCAATTACATTTGTATACTGATTTACTACGTGTGACATAACCTTTATCACTCGATAGGTGAGATTGTCATCACAGGCTCCACAGTGCAGTATCTAATGGATGCAGGAGACATGTTGCACCTTAATGAATTATCTGCACATTGTGCCGATTACTTAATGACGCAATTGCATCCAACAAATGTCTTAGGCATTATCAGGTATTATTGAGTCACATACGAAAAAATGGATCAACTAACTTCACAACTGATTGCTTTATTCACTTCACTGATTGCTTTATTCACTTCACTGATTGCTTTATTCACTTCACTGATTGATCATTGTTTTATAATTAATTTCTGTATCACGATAATTGTATAATTTGTAATCACTTTTTTTTTTGTATCTTTGACTGACTATAAATTATTGATAATGAATGCTTTATTAAAAATGTAATTTATTCTATTACGCTCTTGGTTACTAATAAAAATTGTTATGAATATTGTTACACATAAAATTCAATAAAACTGGTCAAATTTATGCCATTTCTGGGAAATCAAAACATATTTATATTAAAAAACTTCTTTTGTATTTCGTTTTTCTGCTATTTTCATTGTATAGCATCCTTATAAAGTACATACTGCTGCGCCCGTATGCAAACAGATTGAATGCCTTTGTTTTTCATAATGAGGCCGCACATTCATGATATGTATGTTAAAACCATAAAAATGGATAGCGAATATACATTATTTGTGTTCGAAAACCTGTGGTTTTTGTATGTGGTATTTTACATATACATATATTACTGTGTAGGTTATCAGTTAAATCCAAAATAATAAATTTGTCCCAAAGCATGCATATGTTATATGTATTATGATTAATTTAAATTTGCCTACTTTCTTGATGATTGATTACATGGTTGATCAGAGTTAATCGATATCAAGCAGATAATTATAATACAGATATTTATATGCAAATGTCATTTCAGGTTTGCAGAAGTTCATGATTGCATGGAAGTTGCCGAGGAAGCTTTCAGCTATGCTCAAACGCATTGGAAGGCTGTCTCTCTAGGAGATGAATTTCTGACCATACCAGTAACTCTGCTTATGAAGTTGTTATCCTCGGATAAACTCAAGATAGATGGGGAAAATCAGGTAAAACCATTATCAAAATGTTACGATTTTTGTTTTTAAATGTATTGTATTAGCATTGAAAGTGACAGTGATAGTGTGATTTAATGAATGTACATGCATTCTGTATAATTGTCACTTCATTTAAGGAATAATTTAATGCTTTGTTTGAGTTAAATTTTTAACTGAGCAGATCGAAATATAGCTCAAATGAATGCTGGAAAAGTAAAGTAAAGTATGAGAGTATAAAGTAACTTATTACTTGATATATCAATACTGCTCAGTATAGATAAATAACTAAGTTTATGGAGACTACTTGTCTGTTTTAAAAAAAGGGCGAATATTATGTGATTTCAAGTCAGGAAACATTTTCAAATAAGAAAGCAGCGTCTAGTAGAAAAGTATATTCAAATAGTAAAGTTTTTGGGTCATTATTGGACATCTTTTTTGGCATTTTTATTTTACTATGAAGAGTCTGAATTCTGGCAGGCTATGTATGCGTGTATGTATGTTCACGTTTTCTCATGTAAATCCTGAGCTATTCATTACATTTGAACAAATGAGGTATCGAAGGGTGTACCCAGGACGGCAGACGAGGGCTGTTCCGCGTGCACTCCAGCTTCATGTAAATAACCAGAGTTTTCGTACAATGTGTTGTGTAAATTGAAATAATCACTAGGGACTTGACTTAAGTTTCTGATTAGTTTCTGATCAGTAAAACCGTGAAACTTCTTTGTAGTTTTTATTATTGCTGTGAACACGTATTCTGTAAGTAGCTGTCTCTGTTACTGATTGCATCCATGCAAAATCTGAAAAAGTAAGAAATAAAAAACAAAATCACTATTTACAAGTTATTTTTGCTCATGGTATTCATAAATCGGTAATAGTAATTTACAAGAGCTAATCTAATTAAAGTTCTTGTTGCTCTCAGAAAATTAATTCTTTTACAAAGCTATAAAATTATCACTATTTTTTTCAATACATATTTCACATACATTTTTTTTTATTTTATCACGAAAAAGTCACAGAATGATATGTCTGTATGATATGTTATCACAATAATGACATTACTTAACGATTCACTTTTAACTGGCCTGTAGGGTTATCAACTTTGGAAATTACAGCAGTTTGTTTATATTTAATATTAGGAGTACAAATAAGTTTCCGCCGTTTCGAGAGAGATGGCATGGCACGAGGCTTACGTTAGAATTCCCAGGAGATAACCGGCTTTAAAATTAGGTTGCTCATTCAAGAACAATATAACTTTATCATATTATTAACTTCATATTAGCATCACATATTTTTTTTATACAAAAATGTCTACATTTGAGCCGAATCAGAGTCATTTGCGGGAAGTTTTAATTTACTTCTTTAATTTAAAAAAATCTGCAACTGTGAGATATTGATTGCTCGTAGAAGCATATAATGAAGCTGCATTGAGTGAGAAAACATGTCGTGAGTGGTTTCAAAAGTTTAAAAACGGTGATTTTGACGTAGAAGACAAAGATCGTTGTGGAAGGCCAAAAATTTATGAGGATGCAGAATTGAAGGAATTATTGGAGGAAGATTCGTCTCAAACACAAAAGGAACTTGCATTTTACAAGTGACTCAGCAAGCAATCTAGCATCGTTTAAAATCATTAAGGATGATTCATAAACAAGGTAATTGAGTTCCATACGAATTAAAGCCGAGAAATGTTGAATGTCGATTATGCATGAGTGAAATGCTGCTAGCTAGGCACAAAAAAATAAATTTTTTTTTACCTCAAATCATGACTGGTGATGAAAAGTGGATACATTATGATAAACCAAAAAGAAGAAAATCATGGGGACTACCTGGCCACGCGTCAACATCCACAGCAAAACCGAATATTCATGGAAAAAACTCATGCTGTGTATTTGGTGGGATTAGTTGGGTGTGGTGTAACGTGTGCAACGAGTTGCTTAATCCAAGCGAAACAATCACTGGAACTCTATACCGAACACAATTGATGAGATTAAGCCGAGCTCTGAAGGAAAAACGCCCTCAATACTACTCTGACACAACAAAATTATTCTTCTACATGACAATGCGCGTCCGCATGTAGCGGTTCCGGAGAAAAACTATTTGAAAACACTTGATTGGGAAGTACTACCCCGCCCGCCGTATTCACCAGACATTGCACCGTCCGACTATCATCTGTTCCGGTCAATGATCGTACTCCGTCAGAGCAGCGGTTCACATCATATAAAAATACCAAAAATTGGGTTGATTCGTGGATAGCCTCAAAAGATAAGGGAGTCCTTCAGACTTGAAATGCGAACGCTGCCTGAAAGATGAAAAAGTAGTTGCTAGTGATGGACAATAGTTTGATTAAAATTAAATTATTTCACAATAATTTAATTTTACATTTACAATTTCATAATAAATATTATTTTATTGACAGAAAACGGTGGAAACTTATTTGTACTCCTAATAATACAAGTCATGGTTTTTACAAGAAATATGTTAAAATAAGTTAACGCTGTAATTGGGTGTCATCGATACATCTAATATTTTAAGAACATCCATCATCTGCTTTTAAACTGTCTTTGTTAAAAGTGGTGGAAGAGACCCTAAATGTTCGAATCATTGATTCATAATTATTATTTTTTGAAATTCATTTAGTCTAGTGGTTGGTGGTTAATTATTAATTTTCTTTTGTCAATTTAGATATTGAACGCGGCTTTAAGCTGGTTGGAGCATGATCCGGCATCACGTGCCCAACACGCCGTCGAGGTGCTGCTAAAGGTGCGCCTGCACTCGCTAAAACCGCACGCGCTAAAAAACGCCCTGATGCATATACGAGACCCCTTAATAGCGGAGAAAGTGCGCGTGTTCCAAGCAGTACTGGTGATTTGCTTTTTATAATCGTAATTTTATTTTCTTTTTATATTTGTAAAAATGTTGTTATTCAAAATACGTCTATAAAAGCTCCAAGCTTCCGGACATCCTGTTTTTGTATATGGTTAGAGCACCGAGTTCTAAGCATCTGAGTGAAGAGAGGCTGTAGTTGTAACAGCATATAGATCCGTGTGGATACACAAGTTTTGGGATACAATTTATTACCTACTATGGCAGCTAAGTCGAAATTGAGTTGTGGCAATTTAGTCTAGACAGTGAGAATCAATCATACAGCACACATGTAACTATAAATATTAACGATTTAGAGAAACGACACCAAAGGTATCAGATAATTTATGCCAAAAGCCTTTCCATAAATATGTAATTATAGCTAATTAAAAACAGAACAATTTGATTTAATCAAATTTTTATAGTGTTTTTAGATAATTTAATTAGATACTTTAATCAAATTATTTTCAGAAACATGAAACAAGGAAACCCAAAGTTACATCAATTGAACAATTATCTTAATTTATATTTTATGTACGAAATTCGTACAAAATTTTTGCCCATTACAATTGAAAATTGTCTTTTACTTTGCTGCTTTTGTTTTCCTATAGTGCATATGACATTCATAACAAAAGAAACAAAGAGCGAGAGCCAATACACATAAATACTCGCGAAAGAAAGTTGAATTAAATAATATACTTAATTATAAGACAAAATGAATCATTTTGTTCTTGTTTATGCTTAATCTAGGTAAATGAAAGATTTTCTGCATCTACGAAAGCGACGCGGCGGATCGTAGCCCAATAATTATTTCTCAAAGTAATTAACCATTTCCTGTGATTGACAGAAGCAGCATTGTTTTAACAGTAGAAATCATTGTTGCTGACTTATCTTGATTCAGAAGAATGTATGAATAACATAACTCCACGTTTGCTAACCCAGGAAATGGAGGTGAATGTGAATCCGCGTGACGTTGCCGAGTGCTATTTGTACGTGGTGGGTGGTCACCAGAGGCAATCGCCGACACAAATTGAGAGACTCGCCACTGCATTGAAGTTCGATGTACACAAAAAGTAAGTAATACTTAAGCGAGTTGTGACTTATGATATTTGTAATATGTAAAATATATGATTGCATAAATACAGCGGTATCATCACATGTAGTTTTTAGTGCTTGTTAATGGTTACATTTGATCACGTGTCGTTCTTAGTGGTTACAGTGTGATCATATGTCCTTGTTGATCGTTATAGTGATATTCATATGTTCTTGTGAAGATTACAATGTGATCATACATTCTTGTTCTATCTCGATCTTAATTAACTCACCGTAATTATACACTGTGAATTTATAATTGCTTTTTCGTTTTATTTTCTCATTCCCTTTTGAAAGAAACATAAGAAATAAGTACATTGTGTATAGGAGCTAATGTGTTCGAAATCTAACACCAGGGAATGGAAGGAAATAGCGCCTATGGGGACGCCAAGAAGTATGCTCGGTGTAGCGACTTTGGGCGGTCTTCTCTACGCCGTGGGCGGAGAGAACAACGATCAGGCTCTGGCGAGCGGCGAAGTCTACGACCCCATCGTGAGTATATCATAGATTACCTTTCACGAGTGGTCATGCTCGTAATAAGCGTACGCCGTTCCTAATATATATTTATTATTTTGTATGAATTTATTCGTTTATTATTAACTGAATATACACTCTTCCGACATTGTCACAAGGTGCTAATTGCGTTTTTCAGACTGACAAGTGGACGCCGATCGCGCCTATGCAAAAGGCCCGTCAGTGCTTCGGGCTCGCGGCTATTAATAAGAGGTTGTTCGCCTTCGGTGGCATAGGAGACCAGCTGGAGTCGTCCGTGGAGGCATACGACCCGTCGACAGACGAGTGGGTCGCGGTGGGGGAGATGCCCGACCCGAGGAGTCACATGAGCGTCGCCGCGTACGGCGGTAGGTTGTTGTCCGATACACGATGCAAAATAGCTGATATGTGTCCGCTAGTTCGATAGCGTGGGTTTAGAATAAACACTTATACTTTTTATATCGATCCCATCTCAATTAGTGAACGCATCTGGACAGCAAGGGGAAAACAATATGTCGGTACGGGACGAACCTTACGCCGGCTTTCTTCCCAAAAGTCCAGACGCGCTTAGCCGATGACTGCCCGACGACTATTGGCCATGATAGGTTTACTTCACTCACTTCAGCTAATAATTTTTGTGGGATTCATCCCACAACAGCCTGCGTTTTATTTATTTTTGTCTGCGCATTCGCACATCGACCGCACGCTTAGTACTCTACGGTGTTCGAAAGTCAAGAACGGTAAAGAATGACGTTTCTTCCCGCGCTATTAGACTATGCCCCGCGTCTGTCATTTGTCTATGGTTTAGGCGAGACAAACTAAAATTATTATTTTAAAAATTATAAAATGGCGTAAACAATTAGCATTTATTTACATGTGTCGGGGCAGTTCCATAACCAGAGCCACCCGAAGCGTTATAAATTGTACAACAGAGGTAAATCCAACACAGCCCAACTTGCACACGTGGAATTGTTTTCAGAAGACATGTTTGTCTTCTTTTAGTAGCCATCAAACCCAGATCTTCGAAATAGTAGAAATCTATATTGTACACCACAATCATCAAAATCATCGTCTCATCAAAAAGATATTGCTAAAGCTATAAATGACCTCCTAGTCCTGTATAATAATATGTTTATTTTGACCTAGCAGATTTAGCAAATTCTGGGCTCCATTTCCATACAGTCAACATGTTTGTGTGCAAATTTTTCTAGTTACTTATTGTATATGGACGTTTAGGTCATAAGTTTATATTCACACTAGCGCTTCTAACACAAAAGAATTTGGAGTTTTTTTTATTTACATCTACATCTGTCGATGTTCAACCATCAATATTTGTTGAACCGATGAGACAATGTCAATAACCGTTACATCTTTTTGCGACATTTTTGTGTGCGTTCAGAAGCGGTGTACGTGGTCGGTGGACGCACGCACACCCACGAGTACACGAGCGACGTGCTGAAGTACACGCCGGAGCGGGCCGAGTGGCGCTGCCTAAGGCCGCTGCTGCTGGCGCGCGCCGCCGCCGCCGCCGTCGCTTTCGTCTCTGTCCTGGGGCCGTGCCTCTACGTGGTCGGCGGTCAGTCTACGGACAACGCTAAGGCCACCGAGATGATGGATTGCTACGACTTACAAGCTGTAAGTTATTTCTAAGGATATGTTTCACCAAACGCCCCCCAATAATCACATTAACGACCGCGGTTTTATTGTTTCACATGCTTGCAAGTCGTAAACCCAAGTGGAATGGATTGTGGATCTTTGATGTAAACATTAAAAATGGTGAGCTTGAAAATAAGTCAAAAACTTAAAGAGGTTATATTATAATTTTTAAGCCTTATTAATAAAATTTTATAATTATTTATCAACTTGATTTGTATGAAAAGATATATAAAATTGAATTTTTTGTATTTAACTTTAGTGGAATATTTAAATAATTTATGTTCCAAAATAATTAAAATATCTTTTGTGGCGATAGATGGATATTCTCAATTATGATGAACATTGCTTATTAATTAAGTTAAGTTAGGTTAAACAGATGAGAAAAAATGTATAGGTGGCTGTTAAATATACATTAAAATTATTTAATATAATTTCGCTTACCTGTAGTAGCACGTCGAGTGTCTGTTGGAGAAACAAAAGCTTCCACTAAAATAAGTAATTTTTTTGTCTCCATCTTTAACATTTGAAGATTGCGTCACAATATCTACTAATTCATCTGATCAGATGGGTCATCTTGAGCGTGGTGTGAACGAAAATAATGACGTCACGAGTGGCTATGTATTTACTTTAAAAACATACATGTCACATTGCTTACTAATCGTAAGCTTTTTTGAACCTTCAATATTTATTAATAACGTCATGGCCTATTCTAGACTTCTTATGCAGTTTTGTGTGCGATTTGCAGGAGGAGTTGAATTTAACTAGCGAGATGACGACGGCGCGCGTGGGATGCGTGGCAGGTTCAATGGGTGACGTGCTGATCGTGGTCGGCGGCGACAGCGGGACCGACATCAACGCCACGACCGCCGCCAGCGTCGAGAGTTACGACCCGGCACAGGGACAGTGGCAACAGGAGTGCACCTTGCCGCAGCCCAGGGCCTACGCTGGCGCCGCCTTCATTTGACTTTCACGATTGCAATATTCAAGAACATTTTCACTTATTTTTATTGACTAAAATTAATGTAAAAGACAGCCAAATGTTTGCCATATTTTAACGTATTTTCATATTAAAGTATTTTATATCTTTTTATTTACAAGGTTTATGCATACGTGTATATGTAATTATAAAATTGGCATGATGGTGTAACAATTTTAGAAAAAACACTGACCAAGAGCATGTCGGACCATGCTCATTATAGGGTTTCGAAGCCATTATTACAAAGAAATGCGCTACAGATGGAAAAAGTACGTTGTTACACTTTTTCCTTGTTTGGCCCGCACAGAATAGCATTTTAGTATAACTAGAAAAACAAGTAGGTATGTCGACTATTACTACTTATCAAACTAGTTTAAATTGAAGTGCATCAGCATAAGAGCGTATCTTCATGGCACTTACGTCCTTTTGTTCAGAAGCGCAGTTTTTCGGTAATAACTCGAAAACGATATATCTGTAGGTCAAACACCTAACCGCAAACAATTAACAACAGATGAAAATTGTACAATTTTTGCCGTCAAATAACAAGATTTTATAAGGTCGCTTGTCGTTTGCTAATACATATACAAAGTATAGAAACTAGCGACACTAGCGATCGCGGAAGCAATCAGTACCAATTTACTTTGACGTTTAGCATTGTGTTTTGTTACTCTACCATAGCTTAAAAGTTTTTGATGAATTATCTTTTGTGTTGTGTTCTGATTGTAGTTTTCCTTTCGATGTGTGTATAAAGTGCGTAAAACTTTTAAACTTCTGTTTAAGTTACAAAAGAAATTAGTAAGTACTAAAATTGATATTACTATTTTATACAACTAAATATTTCTTTTATTTACATGAGTGCTTTTCTTGTAACCTTTTATGCGTCTATAGTATACACATTTTTTATTTTCTAAAATTTCATCAAATACTTTGTCTTTCAAATTTTCGAATATTAATTTAGTTCCGATTTATCTAATCTATAATTTGCTTGTAGTGGACAAGCTCCTGGGATATTTATCCACGCATACAGTTCTAGTCAGAGCTGCAGGAATGGGATGGAGGTCAAAGGACATATTAGAACAATTATGGACTAACTTCGCCCTTAAATTAAATTTTTTTGGCGGCGCCAGACAAAACTGGTCAGAGGTGGAAGCACGTAAGTTTATAATACCAATAAAGGTTTAATTTTAATTTTTAATTTGCACTTTTCCTCCTTTTTCTTGCGTATATTTGTAAAATTGCTTCATATACTAATTTTGAATGTACTACTGGGCCGATCTTAAGCACAAATTGAAAGCGCGAATATTGCAAAACGCCAAGATGCATATCGCACTGGGGGCGGCTCTCAAAGAGAAAACTGCCATGACTCGATTGAAACAGAGTTAAAAACATTGACTATCCTTGGAGAGGGTGCAGTGTTTGGAGACCCACGACACAGAGTGCGTGCTTTTATGAGATTCCATTGTTGTTGCTTATTAGCTATGCTTGTGTCTCTGGGACGTTGAAAATTTTAATTTTTTTTTTTTGCATACCTTGCTATTATGTGTAATATGTATTTTATTATTTTACCATTATCTACATAGATTACTATTTTCAGTATTTTGATATGGTAATAAATTAAATTGTTTTCTGTTAAAATCAAATCAAAAACATCTTTATTTCGTAGCTAATGAAATTACACTTGAAATACGTCATTAATAAATTCATTTCGACATTACCGCCCATTCCAAATGCTGATTCACCGAGAGAAGAATGGGCGAGAAACTCAAGGTTTGCTCTTTTTACTCATCAGAACAAAGGATTTAGTCATTTATAATTTAGTCGACATTTGAAAATAATATGAAATCACCTAATAGGCGAGCAGCTCAATCCCAGGGCCTTTTTTCATTAAGATATTCCAACATGGTATAATAGCCCTTGCCGTATAACTTTCTTTAACGAAACGTTAAATGGCAAATTTTGAATTTCAGTTGGGATCTTATTATAAAAGCGCACACACATCCCCTTAAATGATTTATTAACTTTACTTAGACGAGTCTTATGAGCAGCAAGATCATTCTTATGTCTAGTATTAATGTTATGGATGTCGCTCCTTTTATGGAATGATTCTATATTTCTCTTGACATACATATACCAGGTTTTCATATATATATATATATATATATATATATATATATATATATATATATTGTGATGCTAAAGTTAAGATATTAATTTCCTTAAATTGTTCTTTGAGAGATGTCATTGGTCTCAGATCATAAACAGTACGAATAGCTCGCTTCTGCCGCATGAAAATTGTGTTAATATCAGCTGCGTGACCCCATAACAAAATTCCATAGGTCATAAGACTATGTTCTACAATATTGCCTGAAATCATATATGTATTACCCTTTTTATTATATTTTATAATCCTAGCTTAATCACTTCATTGCAAACCACCACATATACACCCAGTGCACAGGGATTAGCACAGCGAATTGTGGCCACTTCTACCACGTCTGATGAAATAGAAATACATTATGTTTCTGGTGAATATTCCTAATTTGCAGGTATTTTAGAATCATGCATAGATAAATTAAACTCTTTTCGAATAGCTAAAATATCACTACACCTTTTTAAAAGATCATAAATAAATGATTTTAAATTTATACATTTTATAAAACAAAATACACAAAACGGTCTAATTTTCGGCAAACATCAAAGCCTTTGACGTTTGTCACTTCATTCGCAACAAAAGATTTTTGCTTCTCAATTGTTCTACACTAGAAGATTCTAGATCATTCCTTCATTTTGCTCATATAAGCGGGTGGATGGCCCGAACTTTAGTTCAGTTCTATTAGAGCTACCGAGGTTATAACTTCGACAAACGATATCATAGCGAACTACTAGTGTCGTCAATTTGCTTTGTGACTTTATGTGCATCTTGAGTGCTTTTTAATTATATTTTTGTTATTAAGTTTCTCGAACGAAAAGTAAACAAAAATTATGTCTGGTAGTAAGAAACGAAAAATAGTTGCAGATTCAGTTGCATTCGGTATCGCTATTTAACTTTCGTAGTTTGTAGTAATTCCAAATTTCATGATCTTAATTATAATGTACCTATTTTTTTTCATTTCATTTTGTTATTTTATTAAATTGTATTATAATAACATTGTCGCATTATTTCATATCTGATATCTATCGCTAAAATTTATAAACACTAAAATGCACTACTTTTGAATGCGGCCCGTGAACATATTTGCACACTAAAGTTTGTCCCCAAAATGTCAAAGTTTGCCCATATCTGGTTTAAACTATTGCTGCGCAAATTTAAAAACGACCAGACAACTTTAGAATTTTTTTTTATAAGGAATAAGTTATGATATGAAACAATCAACTAGAAATTATGTAAAATGCAATACTGCCTCCCCAGCTATACATTATTCAAATACATAAAAAATATTCAACTGTATATTAAACAATATAATTTTAAATAATATAAGGGAGCTGAT
The DNA here is from genome assembly GCA_005406025.1 of Eumeta japonica. Classification (NCBI taxonomy): domain Eukaryota; kingdom Metazoa; phylum Arthropoda; class Insecta; order Lepidoptera; family Psychidae; genus Eumeta; species Eumeta japonica. The sequence goes on along the minus strand of BGZK01000814.1, from coordinate 149,640 downwards.
GTATCAGGCCAAATTGCCACAGCGGCTGCGGGTAGGACTGGCTAAGGTACGTCGCCCAAGCATAGTGACTCACATTTTGATAGAGTAGTGATTTTTTTTCATTAAAAAATTGTGACTAGCAGTATATTGTTATAAAATACTTAAGAATTGAAGTGTAATCAATTTTTACGGCTCCTTATGTCCCAATGACAGAAATGGAACCTTTATTGAATCATTCATGTATCTGTCTATCACAGCCAATTCGCTCCAAATCTAATGGTCTGATTGAGGCAAATAATTGGTACCCATGTCATTTCTGTGACCCGCACATAAATGTGCAATGTAAATAAATGAATTTTGAGTGTGGCGATCACTTTTTGGGAGAACAAATTATGAAATTAAAAAAAAATTTGCAAACTTAGTGTAATGTGTCAAAGTGTTAAACATTTTTACAATTTCAAGATAAACAGTTTTATTTAAGATAATAAATGAAAATTGGCCATCCCTACTGCTTTCAAAAGTACTGAGCTCAAAATTGTATTCTACTGGTCCTAACATAACATGGTATATCTCAGTATTGTGCACACAAACTAGCATTTGCGGTTGTGTTAGTTATGCCGTAACTAAATATAAGTTATATATACATTTAGTTAGAGGAATTATAATAAAACTATATTATTCTGGAAACCTATATATATATATCCCTTGGTCACATTATAACTTAAGAAAAACTACCGAATTTGATAGTTCTTTTCATTCTGTATTCATTATTTTCAGTAAAAGGTTTTTTGAAAGAAAATAACCCTTTGTATCCACCTGTGTCTGTTTGTCCAGGGCATTTTCAGAATAGCTAAACAGATTACCATGCAATTTTTATTGGAAGATAGAGGAGTTTACTGGGCCACATTTAGGGTACTTTTACTAATGATAATTTTTAGGGTTACTGTGTGAAAAAAACCCTTGAAATTTATTAGAATTGAATCAAAAATGAAACTGGAATTGAGACCAGGACCAAAATAATCTGGAATAGATCAAGACGACCCTTCGCATCTGTCCGTTTGTCTGGGGTATATTTGTTCACTGGATGGTTTATCGCAGTATTTCTAGGTTTCCTGTGTGTAAAAAAAAAAACTGAAATGGGATAATTTATTGGGTCTGAATAAAAAATAGAATCGCAATCGAGAACAGGGTCAAGATCAGGATGAAAAAAGAGACTGGGAACAAAATTGAGAACAGAACTAGGGTCGAAAACGAGACTGATTGAAATTGACATCTATTGATACAAAAGAAAAAAAAATCATTTGACCATGCTGGTGCAGCTGGCTGCTTCACGTCTTGTCATATTTTTAATAAGAATAATGTTATAAAAAATACTTCGCGTTATTCATAATTCAATGAATTTTTCTCTTTATAAGGTTATGTGCCTTAAAAGAAACCCTTCATCAATTTGTTGTCTATCAAGAGCCTTTTTCTAAGAATTTGATTAAGTTTATCAGCATGAAGTTATTTATTAAGCTGAAATTAAAAATTGATATGTATATATGTATATACATCCCATGTAGACTCCAAAATGGCTGAGCCGATTTTAATAAAATTTTCCGGACTACAGATTAGTTTAGCAGGTGATCCTGTGAAATTTGGTAGCAATCGAATGAACAGATTTTTTTTGCGATTATATATTCTTATATTTATAAGACTACCTAATACCTGCTAAAACTTCATCATATGACTGCCACCGGATGTCATCTGCTTATAGATAATTAGTGTTAGGCATGCCTAGTCAGAGCAATAAAAGTTTTCTTAGACCTTGGATCAATTTGGGCAGAGATATTGCTCTGGTGATAAAAATTTAAAGAGGTATGTTAAGTGGGTTATTAGAATAATGTAGTTTAAATAGCTGACAGGAAATAGTATTTTTTAAGGAGACATTACATCAATATGCCCAGCACTATTGACAATTGTATATAAACAAAGGTGTATATGTGATTGTATTTAATGCAAAGAAAAAGAGGGTTAAAAATTATATCCCGACTATTTTTTTTTATTATATTAATATCAAAAAATGCAGGACTTCATATTTTACTTTTTTATTTTAACACTTATTGACAAGGTGTTGTATCATTCTTTTGTAGTTACAGGGATAATATTCTAGTCTTTAGATTAATTTAAATAGCATTAATACAAATGGCAATTAAAATGATATTTACTTAATATTTGACTAAATGTTCATTACATTAAACAATATTTAACCAGCTTATAAACATAGTACATTTGTGATTCATTTTGAATATTTTTGTTTTTAGGTCACCCTGTTTCAAATCGACCCAAGCAAAGACAAATTGCTATGTCTAGTAAGGTTTTTAATGTTAATATACCATTTTATTATATATATTATTATTTATAAAGTAACCATTTATTATGATTCGAAAAATACTGTTTTTTATGACAATACTTCTGTAATAAAAGTACTTCTCAATTAAATAAAGTCTAAAAACCAATATTATATTGGTTTTCATATCAATTAGAAGTCTAATTCGACTTATTGAAATTCAATGTCATTAGTTGAAAGAAATTGAATTTAACTGACATCTTCAAAATTATTAATATGAATTTTTTATTATGATGCAAAGGTGAGACGGATATATCTCAAGTTATCGACTTGGAAGAAAAACTTGCCAATGCAGCACAAGTTATAGGTGAAGGCATGTGCGCCCACAGTGAGGAATCTCGCTTGCAAGCTGAAGCATCCCGCGTCGAGGCTGAGGCGTTGTGCTTACAGACAGAAGCATTAGCAAAGCATTAAATAAAATTGATTGATGATTGATTTTTTAATTACCCTTGTTTATACTAGAGAGAGATTATAGAATAGACAATTTCAAATTGTTATGCATCTCTCACTTTAATACTATAATTTCATGTCAAATGTATGAAGAGGCACTTCATATTTTACATGGTTGGAGCTTTTTGAAATTCAAGAATAATAACTTCACTAAAATGTCAAGAATTTTCCTGAGAAAATTTGAAGTACGTTTTGTTTTGTTGCAATTAAATTAACACCATCTATAATGAAATTTGTATTTATCAATTTTGCTGTATACGATCAGCCCATAGCTTATCGACAACACGTTGTCGCTGTAAATATCCTTGCAACAAGTATTCGTCGTTTGGGAGAGTTTCGGGTGTATCCTGGACCACTTGTAGGCTCAAATCCCTTTCCCTGTCTTCTGCTGTTAGTTCGGGCACTGGAAGACTGTGTCTATTTGCAATATTATGTAACACAGAGCATGCATTTATAATTCGAGCCACCATGTGATGGTTGTAGTGCAGCACTCTGTGAGACAACAAACATTGCCAACGTGCTTTCAATGCATTTATGCATCGCTCAATAGTGTTCCTAGTGAGGCAGTGAATCTTGGTGTAATTTTCTTGTTCACTGCCGGCAGTGGCATTTGTGATTGGAGTCAAAAGCCATGGCCTCAATGGATATTCAGAATCACCTGTAAAAATGATATAATCAAATGTAAACAGGTGAGAAAGTAAACATCAGTAAGACTAATGTCATGGTGTTATAAAGAAGCGTCAGCACGACTGAATGTGATGTATGTATCTTAGAAGGCCGAAAAACTACTTTTTTTCACTCTATCCTAGAAACATGTTAGTTTATCATATTTTAAGAGCCCTCACCAAATTGAAGTAGTTAAGCAATAAGGATCCAATCCAATATTTTATATCAGTAAAAAGATCCAAGGAAAAACCCAAAGTATGATGTAATAGGAGATAGATATATATATATATATACATAAATAAAGAAATCAGTAAAAATTACTGTTATATGTATTTTGTATAAATCTATTAGAAATTCAAAGCAGGACGTGCATGAAAAAAACACTGATCAAACTTTAGACGTCAATATCTCGGTGACTTTTTGTGGTTAAAATCCTTATCGCTTAACTCAGCTCAATGAAATTTTTTTAGGAGTCTTAAGAAGTTTTAAAATCCTATAAAGATTTTTTTTCTGTTATAATCTTTTTTATATTATATTTATGTTGCAAATAATATAGACTGAAAATTTGAAGTCATTTTTTTAAATATCTAATGATCGCTCAAGATTTTATAACTTATAAAGTAGAATACTTAAATATTTTCAAATACTCTGAGTAAACATCAATAAAAGCCAGAAAGACGACTGTCTACTGCATTTTTACATTAAAAAGTTGGTTTTGGATAATTAGAACACAACACAAAAAAAATAATCACAATTAAAACAAACTAAAGAAATTGAGAAAAGCTGATGTAGCTCCTAATCTCAATGATAAGAATTTCAAAAAAATAAAATACTAAGTAGTAATTTGTCAAACAAATGTTTGTCATTTAAAATGCAGTAGTCATAAGTGTCATTCTCTTTTTTATGTCTCCTGGTTTATTTTTATTCTTTGATATTCATGAATAAGGTCACTTGAAAAGATTAAGTTTTCTACTTTAAAAGGAAAAAAATTTTAAGCGACCTTTAGATATCAAATAATGTTTTCATATTATCATAAATTATATCATTTTGAACTTGGAATACCATAGAATTAAGAGAAAAAAAGAAGAAAGATTAGAAACAAAAAAATCAATTCTTGATGACTTAAGAAAGAGTACCCTGAAAGTTTGCACTCCTGGCTGTTTATTAACGTTTAAATTTTGAATGTTATATTTTTTTAAATGTTACAATCTTATTAAATGGTTAAAATATTTTTTTGAGGAAAGTCGCACATCAATTGTTTTTAACAGAACTTTGAAGTTCGTCATACGTAGCAAAAATGGACTTAATGCATAAAGATTTAAGGGTGATAATTTTTAGGATTTTAAAAGTTCACTGTCTCTACAAGACTGCACTGCTCCACTTCATGTCCTCATGTTTCCAAAATGGTTTGAACAAATGGAAAAAGTGTGTAAAATGTAATGGAGAATACTTTGAAAAGCAGTAAATATTTTACTTTCTATAAAATATAACAATTTATGAAATAATGTTCATTGTACTCATAAATAAAACGATCATTATATTATTTCTAAAAGGTGTTTTTTGGTGGAGTGACTCGATCTCTAACTACCTCATTAAAAAAAATACCTAGTTAAAGCTTATGTTTTCTACTTTAGGCGAAAAATATGTAAAAAATCTTTGTATTAAGAAAAAAATAATTAAATATAATTGTTATAACAATCGACAAAAGCGCCAATTGTGGGCGATACATCAAATACATCTATAGATTATAGGCTTGGAAAACGCTAGATGGCGCCGTTACAATACAAACGAATATATCTACAATTGGGCCTGGTACGCTGGACAGAAAAATTGTTTATTTATGAACCATAAGAGTGCCATCTGCTGATAATATATTTAACTACGAATGTAAAAGGCGCCATTTCTAAATAAGCTGTTGTAACTAACATGATAGCTGTGAGTTTATTTTTTTATGCATAAATATTTACAATTTACCACGCAAATCAATAAAAATCGAAGTACTTCTATAAAACGTTAACTTTCCAAACTTTAATTTTTCGCATAGATAATTAGTTGTACGTGGCTTTTTCACGAGTTCGTAAATTCTGTGATATCCATGTTAAGAAACATACCATTAAAAAGTCAATGATGATCATATTATAACTGATAATACTGTATTTAAAGAAGTTTTATAAAATAAAAAAGATATATATTTCTGTCGAAGCCAATATCTATAATTTTTTTTAGTGTGAGAGATGAAGTAAAAGAGCACATTTATCTCTCCATAATAGAATTTTGGTTGCTCCTAGTGCTTGGTGCGAAAGCGACGTCAAAGCAGAATCAATGTAGTGAAAGTGGAATCTCTGTTTAATATGTGCATTTTTTTAAAATAAATATAAGAATAATGATGTTAATAAACAGTGATTTTTGAAAATGTTATGATGAACGGTAATCTTTGAAAATATTACAACTAGATTAGAAAAAAGAATGTGGGTGTAAATCGGACAAAAATTACTAAAAATAGAATGGCAAAACAAATCTATAGACTTAATATGCGTGAAATGGAAGATTCGGCAAGAGTTTCCTTAAAAATGTTAGGTATGTCAACCATTTTCCCCTTCTGAAACATAGATGTCTATTTATATACAAACTGACTGACATATATCAATGCAAGTCTAGACTTTAAATGTACAGAGGCGAGCAATAAAAAAGGATTTTTTTTTTAAATTCAAACCCTAAGGGAATAACAATAATCCTTTATTCGGCCCTCAAAAAAAAAACAAAAAGGAAGACAAGTATATTATAGTTAATATTGAGTAATTAAATTAAATATGTACTTTTTTATAATATATATACATATGTTGGAGTCAGAACGTTGAGGTAATAAACAAGATGATTCACTGCACTCGGATGCAATTGATGTATATTGCGAGCCGACGCGTGACTCAAAATGGATGAAGGTGACGCGGCAGTCGTCGGCGATCCGAGCGTGCGCCGGGAGCACCGCGTTTTGATGTTAACAATTAGTGTGTTGCACCAAACCATTTGTAGTTGCCAACTATATCTTAGTATAATTTAATTAACTTTAGTTTTAATCGCAATACGCGGCGACCACCGTAACACCATCGCCCACAACATGAGCGACGGCACGTGCCACACTCATCCTGCGGTCAATATTTGATTTTAGTCTCATATATATATGATAAATTAACTTAAAAAATTTAAACCATTGAATCTACAAATGTCAAACTTAACGTTTTATTCACTTATAGAAACTAAATATTATCACATCAATTCTTTTTTAAAGTTGACCCTAAGGGGGTGAAATGATGTATGGAAAATGAAAACTGCAAACTATGACGTTAAAATCTATATTTTAGCTAATTGGGTTTAAGTAACTCTGAAGGGAGTGAAATTAAAGTTTAAACTTTTATGTATAAAAATGAAACTATTGAAGCTATTGACACCAAAATTTGTATTTTTTTTTTATATTTAATTTGTAATTTATTTCCAAATGAAAAATAATGAGCTGTATCATTTTTAGAAAAATATCTCTAAAGTGATGAAAAAAAGAGATGAAATGTATGAAAAATCAAACTACCTATGTGTATTATGTATGTTTTTTTATGATTATTATATATTTTTTTATTAAATAATAAATACAATAAAAAATATTGTGTATTTTATTTGCTTGCTATTAAACTAGCTATATATGGTACACGAACGAGAAGCTTTGGAAAAAATCTTGGCTTCATTTCCATATTTCTGTCACTAAAGATTTAATAAATTCTTTCACTCATAGAAAGCGACACTACCCTCGAGTAATATAAAACAAATTTTATTTTGACATCACTAACGTTTGCCGTATCTGTACAAATCAGAACTGTGATTGATAGCAGAATTGAAATTGCGCACATGGCGTAAAATAGCATTGAATGTAGAGAGTGGGAAGGAATGAGGTCAAGGTCTAAATTGAGCGTGGAATCATGATTTAGTATCAAGAGCGAAACCGGAATCAGAATGAGAGGCAGTACCGAGATCAAAATTTAAAGTGGGACTAAGACTGAGAATGAAATCAGAATCTCCTTAGATGAAGACCAGAGTTGGAATCAAAACCGGGACTGTGATCAAATTTGAATGAAAGAAATTGAGAGCAGGTAATCAAAATAGCTAATTTGGGATATATAGGATCTTGATTTTGTGATATACAAGACGTAGGATTTAATTTTATGCCTATGTGGGCAGAGCCACGGGCAAAAGCTAATAAATTCATAAATAGCTATAAACATATATATATATATATATATATATATATATATATATATATATGGTATCCATATATGCATTTAAATAAAACCTATGCTTACCAATAAACCAAACACGTTCACCAGCAAGACAAAGTTGTTGCAAATGGGTATTTATGTCGGATTGTCTCCAAATATACACGCATCAAGTGCAGCTCCCCCAAAACTGGCATCAATATTTAAAATATTTAAATTACTATCACATATCTGTAATGGAAAGAAATTAATGTTATTTTCATTTATTGCTGTTGAAACAATGTTGCAACATTAAATATGCAGTTTAGTATAAAAGCCCCCCTCACTTTCGCACTTCCTGGTCGATTGCTGGCAATCGCATTATGGCCCATGATTGTCGCCATTATTGTGTGACTGAATATACAATTGCCAATGTTGAAAATGGTTGATATTGACTATTTATTGTAGAACAATATACAGCAATATACACTTTGATATTTGCTTAACAATCGACAACGTGGTCATCATCGACAATCCTTCGCAATCATGGCCCACTATATGCAATTTTGTCCGCTATACAATGGTAATAATCGAGGATTGCCAATGATGGGCGATAGTGAAGAAGGCATAAAATTGGACATTTTTAGAATACGGAATAGGAGAGAATTGACTTACTATTTGGACATTTCTAGAATAATAATGTTTTCGATTAAAAAAACGCTCTCCTTCGTGTGTGGGTTTGACCAATGCCACATGCGTACCATCAATGCATCCAAGAACACCAGGTATACCAAATTTTGTGTAAAATCTAGAAATAAAACACATTATTTAGATATTTCTTCAAAGCTCATAGAGAAATATTTTGGAAAATTAAACAACATGTATTTAATGAATATAAGTTCAAATTTAAAAGAATATAATTTTGATTATATGCACAATTATAATTTTGATTTGAATTCGAAGAGAAATCAAGTAAACTACATAACGCCTAATTCTTAGTACTTGTGTGAAATACAAATTTCCTCTTGATACAGTAAAAGATAAATAAATAAAATATACACAAATAGTGTTACCAGTGCAAAAATTCCACCTTTGATGTCCAACTTGCATGTGCATAGAATTAATTGCCTAGTCACTACCAAGCAGTTAATTCTGTGATTCTTTTCCTGTCGTAGGTAGATCTGAGATACTTTTCAGATCAGAAAACAAATCATACAATGATTTATCACTGGAAATTTTATCTGTTAGAATTTAAAAAATTGTGCAAAAATGGACTAATGTACATTTTACCCATTTTTACATACCCTTGTATAATAGCACTTCTATCTTCATGTGTTCGGGGAAAGCGAATATATTTTGCTAGAATATTTACATGGTTTAATGCCCGCGTCACTTCTCTGATGGCATTTGAAACGCTGGCTTGACTTAAACCATGTAAATAACCCGTTCCCATAGATTTTTGATATGAACCGGTTGCGTAAAACGAAAGGGCAACTAATACCTGTAAGATTTCAGTTACTATTACACATGCCTATATGTAACAAATGTAGACAACAAAAATGGAATTTTCGTTAATTTAATGGTCTTTTACCTTGCACTCCACACTGATTTTTGTACTTCTTCTTGAACGTACAAATAGTGGTCGAAGTTCATTACAAAGCGAGAGAAACATTTTTTTCGTAAGTCTGTAATGTTTGCTAAATTCAGCATCGGACAATTCCAAAACCTCTCTTACTGCTTCATTGCGGAGATTATGGCGTTTTCTGTTCGTTTTTAAAATGCACTGACGTCTATTTTCAGCTCTTAACGCCGCAATAATTAAAATTGCCCGAGACATGATTAAAGAAACTTAACCTTTAAAGAAAATATAATTACATAGTTAATTGAGAAGAAAAAACAAAGTCGAAACACAAATGTATTTAAGTATCGAATAATGTGAGGTATCAAATAATTTTATACTTTCTTAGGGATTTGGGTAATTGTTAATGAGTATTATCCAAATAATCATACAGTACTTACTTTTTATTTAAATAATCTAATAGCAATGTAAATAACAACATTAACAATTGTTTACCAACAGCTCTATATTAGAGCGACGCAGTTTGACAGTTAAAATGTTCGCTTTAAATTCATACTTCTCTATGGCTAACTGCTTTTTTTTTAATAAGGTTTTACGGCATTCAGTGTTTAACCATACAGCCAAAGTACTATTATAGTATTCGGAGGTTCATTTTCAATCATCAGTTTTCTTATAATGCTTCATTAATTTAGTTATTTTTAATTCTTTAATGGTTGAATTAATATAATTGTAAATCAGTCCATAACTTTCAGAGTTCTGAAAAATAGATGACAAGAGACTAGGAATTTCCTCATCTTTGTATATCTTCAGTAGGCCATCTATTAACAACAGCCTTTGCATATTGAAGGCAGAACAATGCAGAATCAAATAGCTTTATCGGTTGTGTGATGTTCATAGGCACCTGAATTGATGATATTTATCCTTTTAAGATGCGTTGAAAACTTCTCGTGGCCAAATTTCAATTTGTTTATTGTGGTAATAAATTTTGTTGTTGGAGATGCTAACTTAAAGCACCATGGTTTCACTGGAATATTCCTCTGTATATCTGTGTACTATTTTCCCTAATAAAGTCGAGTGTAGTCCTAATTCCAATATCAAGAATCGGACCTCGTCATTTTTATTTTTGTGTAATAATCAGTCATAGGAACTGATGGCGCAGGATATAGAGCGTCATTTATTAATGGTGTCTGTATCTTCAATAATTTATCCACAACTTCATTACCCGTGATTCCGGAATGAGATGGCACCCATAGGAATTCAATCTTCTAGTGATTGATATGATACAAATATTTACGAATTCAAGTAATATAAAAATTATTCTTATATGATATCTTTAGAGTTTCTAGACATCGTAAAGCACTCAAGGAATCGGTATATAACTATAAGCAGAAGTCATTTTCAATTCCTTTTATGTACTGCAATGCTGTGAATATAGCATTACACTTATTCAGCTGTAAATATTGAAGCGTTTTTATCGAGTGGAAAACAATGTCCATATTTTCCTTGATAATATTAATATGCCGCTCTTGTGTGTTCGTTTGTTTTATATCCATCCGTATAAACCCTTCTATAATTCCGTTTCTAATTATTTACATATTGTAAAAATTCTTCATTGTTTCTAACATTTTCTTTGTAAATAGGAGGCACTGTCACTTGTATATCTAATATACTAAAGTTCCACCGATCCTTATGGTGCATGTATTTACATAAATCATTTATTTCAGTAATACGTGTTCCTTCTAACAAAATGTTATCTTTATATGAATACAAATATTGGCTGTTAGCTAATATCTTCAATAAAACTTTTCGCTTAAATATTTAAGACTAATATCTATTGGAGATATGTTCTAAATCCACATTATGAAATGCGCCACTGACATCTAAAAATTCGCTGATTAAATAATTATTATTAAAAATGCATCTTGTATATCACCCTCAAAACTTAATAAGTTTGTCTATTGTACTTCTACCTTTTCTAAATCCAAATTGATCTAGTGGAATGATTAACCTAGACTCTACATACATTTCCAACTAGGTTGTTATCATATTTTCAAAAATTTTCTAATGCATGAAGAAAGTGATGTAGGTCGGTAATAATCGGCGAAATTCAGATCTTTCTTAGGTTTTAGAGTAAGTACTACGGCAATTGCTTTCCAAGAATCAGGTATTACATTATGTTGCCATAGATTATTAATTTGTTGCAAAATTGTTTAGGCTGAGTTATGTAGAAGTTTTATTAATATATATGGGATATCATCTAAGTCTGAAGTAGTCTCTTTTTTACGATTCAATGATAAATTAAATTCCGGTTCTGAGAATATTAGATTCAAATGAGTATTTAAATAATTATCATCAAAAATTTCATTTAGATGATCAGTGTCGTTCAATGATTGTCGCTCAAAATTATCGTCTTTGGGTCTTGCCGATGAGTTTTTACGATTGAACATTTTAACAATTTTTCATACTTCATTAGTACAATTATTTCGATCAAAACTGGAACAGAAACGTTTCCAACTTATAATTTTCTGCTCTTTCATAGTACGCTTCTTCAAAGCGTCCAGTTTTTTGTATGTCAAATAATTTTCTACTGTAGAATAAAGTTTATACGCGTGAGGCGCCAATCTACTTTGGTTTACTGCACTATTGCAAACATCATTCCCCCAAGGAACGTGTTTACGAGTTTTTTGACCATTTGAAGCTTTGTGAATTGGAATAAATTGTTTTTTAAGCTCATACAATAACTCACAAAATTTTTCATAAGCTAAAAGAACATTAGACTATAGGCTCATCAAAAAGGTTGCTAAATTTTTTGAGATGTCCAAACCAGTTAGTTTTCTTGTAAGCAAACTTTTTAGAGCACTGCTCATAATTATAAATTTCGATTCTTATAGCTAAATTAACTATTGTTGGGAAGTGGTAGCTACCTAACGAGTCTTCAGAAGACACGGACCATTCTGCTGGTGCTGCTAAATTAGGAGACAAAAAGGCAATATCAATGACAGAAGCCAATTGATTTGGTCTATTTATAGTTGTTGGTTTGTCTGTATTTAATATATACATGTTTAATCCATCTAGCATATATATATATATATAACGTATATTTGAATCCCTCTAGGCTTATTAATAGCTGATCCAAATGCTATATGATGCGCATTTAAATCCCCCGTTATCAAAACAGGAGATGGCAATGAATTAAGAACACTTCCAGAAATAGGACTGTGAAAGAACTATTTTTAGTTTGAATATTTGTTACGAGTGTTTGAATTTTATCTGTGCGTACTGTGGCAACTTCAGAACAGATAATATAACGTCCACACAGAATAGCAACACCACCGTACCCACAGTTACTATCTCTAATAATGTTTAAATAACCTCTAAAGTGAATGGAAGGTATAAGCCGAGTTTCATTTAATATACAAATATCTATATTGTTACTATACAGGAACTGACTAAGCGGTGCAAAGTTTCAATAGTGTGTTGTACAATATTTAAGTGACCACCACTATACATTAGGGTCACTTATTTTTTTTTTATGACCATCTCTTTAATTGTAGATGTATTTACTGGTAACTTATTGTCTTTACTACAAAGACATAGCAAGGTGTCTACAATAGTTTTTAATATCATGTCATTATTTATAACATCCGTTAACAAATTTTTGTTATCTTTAATAACTTTTTTGGTCTGGTTTTGTGGATGGGAACCCACTGTTTTAGCAAATGTCTTATTTAGTGCTGAGAAATATGAGCACAGAGTTTGTTTATTTATAATTATAGCTTTATTTTCATTTATTTTTTGTTGTTTTTTAGGATATATTTTTGCTACAGCAATGTGTTCACCTTTGCGATTCACACACAGGTTTATTTATATTTATACACTCCTTAAATGAATGGGCTTCCGAGCAGATTGAGCAAACAACTGCTCGTTTGCAATATTTTGTTGTGTGTCCAAACCCCATACATTTTTAACATTGTAATATTGACCTTATGTTTTCTTCCACAGGTATGATACACATACCATATTTAATGTGATCGGAAAGTATGTTACCTGAGAATGTCAGCAATACTCAATGCCTTCAGGAGTCTTCGTAATACGCCTTACAGACAATATTTCCTGCGAACTGATTAATTTCTCAAATAAATGTTAGCATATCAAATCCGTGGGGATGTGTTTGATAACACCGTTGCATTCTGAAGTGGATACCGGAATAAAAGCTTTGATTTCATGTGAAGACAAGAAATTTGTATTTGTAAACAGAGAATTAGCATTTTTGGGATTGTCAAATATAGCATATTTCATTGTATTGATTGGCTTTATTTCTTTGACTCCTTTATGGTGCCTACTAAAAATATTGTTAAGAAAAATAGGATCTTTGTTACCGAACTTTGTGTTTTCATCTATGCTTTGTATGTAAACTGGAAAAACTGTTTCTGGAGAGTTATCAGGATAACTTATGTGATTCCTTTTAAAATATGGCATGTGTTTATTGTCATCCTCATCTTCAGAGCTGTTATTATCAGGTGATTCCTTTTTTCTATTTTTACTTTGTTTCTTCATGCTGCCTCCACTTTCAGTGCTCATACTAAGCCCCTTAAATACTTATTTAGAAATTTACCACGAAATATACAAAGTAGAATTAAATTGAAAATTAAAGATTTTACTGAAGTTCCCGCCAAAATTCTGGCAGTTGTGTTGCTGTCAAACTCTTAGTCATTAACTCATTTGTAACAAAAGAGATGCACACTATTGTCACAATATAAAAAGAATACAGTAGAATTTATTAATTGATCGTGCACAAATCGACAAATATTCAACGGAAAAACAAAAACACAGCTTGCCTTTGAAATTAATTCGCGACCGGTCCCGTCTGACTGCGACCTCGTCCCTCGCAAACCGCAACAACTGCTCTATCTCAACGGCTCAATGGAATCTGTATTATTCCATCCTCTGTGCTATTGTATTGTACGGAGCGATCGTCAATTGACGTCCAGCTACCGGTTGTGCAATTACTTTTGTCTACTAGCGCCACCTGGTGGCGAATTGCGTCAATGGTGATAGCATATATACATGTGCATACCAATATTTTATAATGATCGGTCAAATAGTTTCTGAATTTATCGATTTTATATATACAAACATCCTTATATACCCAGATTAAATTTATTATTAAAAATACCGACATGTGGTCGCTCAGGTTGTACATAGTTAGAAATAACTATCTCTTTCGTTCACGCGATTAATAAATATTTGCAAGAAAGTGACAAATATAGGTTTTAAAGCAGCGTTGCGTTTGTGACAGGAACACGAATTGTAGTTCTGTGAAGAAGGGTTATAACTTATAACTATATTTTATTTGTTTTAAATAATTGTGATTGTACTTTTGTGCAATTTTATCTTACGTACTTGAAATTAAAAAATGGAACCCTTTCATGCATGCGTCTAAAAATTATTTTGTATTTTTTTTTAATATCAAATGCAATTGCTTTCTATAACAATTTTAAAACAAATACTCCATATTAATTTATTCTTATTTTATTTCTTTTTATTAGATTCCCAAACGTACTTTGGGAATATAAATTTACTAAAACTAGGAGAGACAAGATTGGATCAAATTTGTATAAATAGAGAGACGTGAACCTGAATGGCTTCCATCTACAACGTCTACCGTTTGTTCGAAACACTTTCAATCTGAAGATATACAGATAGGCAAGACTAGCAGGAAATGTCTAAAGAAAAATACTGTTTCGTTTAATCCAGTGGATCCTTCACCACAAAGTCCATTTACACCAATAAGTGTACAGAATTGACATTTGATATACGTTGAAAAATTCACCTCAAAAAGATATGACATGGTCTTCATTTAAAAATACGTTAAAGCAAAATAAACTTAGAAAAATCTTAAAACAGAATCGAAGTTTAAAAATACAAGTTCCATCATTTTGAATGTTGATATGTATAAAAATTTATATACTAAAACAGAAATTGTTTATTTGCTTAAACGAATTATCTAAAAAATCAAAAAAGAAAAATTTTCGCAGAAAGTTATAATATTAAATACGTAGAGAAATTAAGTAACTTGCTATAATTATCTATATATCGTCTAAGTCAATATCACGTGGAATTATTTTTTGTGAGCAAAAAAACGGCACTTGTGTTGTAATAACAATACTAACATTGTACAGTTTAAAGCCGCATTTATAAAAAAAATCAGCCATCTAGAGTTAAAAGATTGCCTTTCCGGAAATTGAGTGCAAATTGAGAATTTTAGCATTTTAAACTCCTCTTCAATTAACATCATAAATAGCACTTCAGCTATGGCACGATATAATAATGATGTAGACATTGTTGAAGAAGGAATTTTTAAATAAAGAATTCGAAGTAGATTTTGTTGCAAATAGCAGTGTAGTATTTTTGTAAACATGTTAAATGAAGATCAATTTACAGCAAGAGCCACTCTAATTATTGGTTACGTGGCTGGTTATGTATCACGTAGTTTATCAAAGATCAAATGTGAACTTTGCATTGATCATTCAACAACAAAAATCATTTTTTTTTTCATAAATTAACAACGATAAAAGAAGCGGGTGACCTATATTATCCATCTAGAGACGTGTAAATAATTTGAAAAATTCTTCAAATAAATAAAAAAATGTCGAGGAAAATGTGTTTTTAATTATATGTATTATGAATATTATTATCACCAAAGGCTTGGAATTTTTTCTATACAAAAATGTTTTTGAAGATTTACGTATACATTATCTTGAAAATCCAACCACTTATTATATAATCTCAGACATCATTTGACCAGAGCAATCATTTGTTGTTACGCATGTATAAAATTACGTTACATAGCTAAATAGGACCCTCAAACAAAATCATTAACTAAACGGCAATAATTTACAAAACAGATTTTGTTTGAAGGCCAATAATCCTAATATTAAAAACCTAAAAGTTTGTATGAACTGATGTTTATTACTCAATTATACTTTAATGGTTGAACAGAATTTGAAACTTTACAATAACATAGTTTTTATATGAGAATAACATATAGGCTATAATTTATAAAGATACTAATTTTTGTTCGCGACTTTGCTTGAGTAATCGTAGAACGGATTCTTTACTTACTCCGATTGGTTATTGGTAACCACTATGTTCAAGAAAGATTCAATTTCAATATTAATTTGGTCCTGGAATATGATAACGATTGATAATATCATCGATCAATATAAACGATAAAGGGTTTGATATTAAAGCGGGCAAAGCAGCGGGCATTAGCTAATCTATTATATATTTTATAGTAATTTAAAAATGTCAAGAATATTGTTCAAAAGAATATTGAATACATTAGTTATTCATTAAAATTTACTGTTATTTGTTACTAATTGTTATTGTAAAGCTTATTAGATAAAACTAAAATACAGTGATTAAAATCTTCATATTTTTAATATTTTGACAATATTTGGTGTTAATGTACAAAATACATTATTATATGATATCATGATACATTAGACTTATCTTGTTTTGCTCGTGGCATGCACCGCTATCAAAACTGCCTGGTGATTCTCAATCTGTACCTACGACAACTTTTTTATTATTTAGTTTTTATGATTATTATAGTCATTGTTATGTAAATAGAACTAAATATGTTTATTTGCTTAATTATTGACAGCTGTTGTTCCTTTACGTTTCCAAAATGAGACAAAACTAAAAAGATTGAAAATTGTATACTGATGCTAATAACTTAATAAAAAGATTTGTGTTCCAAATCCTTTATGTAAAATTAACATAAACCAGTAAAATTCCTCTTAATTGTGCTAATATAACATAAGAATTGAAAAAAGAGTTTTTATTTTTGAATAACGGATCCAAAATCGTATTTTAATTTTAAACTAGGGATGTAACGATACATGAATTTGCCGATACGATATCGATACCGATTATCGAGGAAAATAATCGGCGATACCGATACCGATACCGGTATCGATGGCTTAGTAGTAAATACACCCAGTAAATAAAGAATGATGTACTTTATATGCATAAAACTTACCTACTTATGTTACATAGAATAAATAGACACTCCATTCTGTAAAGTGTGCCAAAAATGGAAATTAAAAATAATGAAAAAAAAGGTAAAATATCATATCAACATTTATTTGGGTAACATTTATCAAGGAATCAAATCAAAAGTAAATCAATATTAATAATCAAAGTTCACTTTAGGAAGATTTTTGTTAAGGAAACAAAGTTTATTCAAATTACTAGGAGATAATCTGTTGCGCAAATCATTTAAATCGGCGTATTTAAATCGGCGATGCCGATATATCGGCCTGCCGATTATATCGGCCGATATATCGGTATCGGTATCGGTATCGTTACATCGCTATTTTAAACCTAATATTTTTTAATCAGTTATATCTAAAAACAAGCAACAAAATCAAGTTGTTAAACGTGCTTTCAGTACCCTGTAATATCATGAACTAGGGATCCACCAGTAATTGTAAATAATTCCAAATTAAAATAAAGTTGAGTATTTTGTTCCTACTCAAATTGTAATAGTTTAGCTACTCAACTACAGATATCGCTTATTAAAGAAAATATAATGTAACTGATTTCGTCTGCGATGTATAAGGTGGGAATCCATAAAATAAAAAATCAATGGATAGACCTGCCGATCACGTTTAATATAATTTTTGTTGAAAGTATTTATTAAGCGTTGCCTTTTTAATTTTTTAATGTGTTTCGGACATATGGTTTCGAAAGTTAAGGGGCATAATTTCTGCCGTTTACGAAGCGATTGCTTCAGATAATATTCAATTAGTTAAAAAAATTGCTTAAAACCTTAAAGCGTTTTTAAAAGAACTGTCAAAGTAATGTGCCACTGCGTTAATGTTTGCTGAAAAAAATTTTTTTCAGCTTCTATTACATGTATGGTGTGCCCCCTAAAAATATTTATTTTCATTATTTTTAACCACCAAAGTAAGTAGCGGCTTACACAAGACACCAACACTATAAATTTCATCACATAGACGTATATTAGCTCTCTGTCCGCGGCGTCGTCCACGTGGAGATAGAATGTGTTTTTTTATCTTTTCTTTTATATGGAAAAACCATGCTTTCAACCCCAATTTCGGTCTAAATTTCAATTCTGGTTTCGGTGCTATCGCTGGTTTCGATTTCCTGTCACTCGATTCTGCTCCTCATTTCGTTGTCAGTAAATAAAATATACAATATTTCTCTGGGATAGTGTAGCTTCCTAGAAAAATTATATCTTATACAATACTACCTCTAGTCCCCACTCCAAGGATATTTTTTTCTTGAGATCTGATTCAAATTGAATAAAGTCTATATTCTGCTCTGAGCAAAATTCTATCTACCAATGAAAATCGTATTAAAATACGTTCAGTAATTTGAGAGATGTTCATGAATGTACAGACAGACACAAAAATTTTAAATATCGTTATTTTATTTTATATTAACGTCCTCTTATCGTCCCCTTAATTTTTTATACATATCATACATTCAATGTACAGATAAAACTGTAGAAACCGATGTGTCTGTTCTATGAAAGTATGTAACAAAAAATGAAGCGAATGACAAGAGGAAGTTAATATAAAATAAAATAACGATATTTAATTTTTGTGTCAGTCTGTATATTCACGAACATCTCTGAAATTACTGAACGGATTGTAAAGCGTTTTCACGGTTAGATAAGAGCTTGGCTGGTCGTTAAAAATTAAATTTCTTTCGACCCCTCAAATGAACGGACAGACAAACAAACAAAAAGTAGGCTTTCTTTTTCGGGACTCGAATTATTTCCATACCGAATTGCATCTAAATAGGTTCGGGGGGTTTAAGCGTGAAAAGGTAACAGACAGACCGACACACTTTCGCATTTATAATATTAGTATGGATCGTTAAATGAAACGGTTGAACCGTTGTGCACATAGATGTCCATCGAAGCGGCAATGTCTGTTGACTTCCTTGACATAAGTACAAATAGTTCCGTTTACGTCGTAGCTTGACGATCAGATCCCTTATAATCGCTTCTAAAGCTCGTAGCTTGATAAGATCCCTTAAAATTTTCTTCAATAAATCGGCTATAGAACACAAAAATAAATTTTCAAAGCCGACTGCTAGCCCGGAGATTAGCGCGTTCGAACAAGCAAACTCTTCAGCTTTATTACAGTAATAAGTAATAATTTTAATAAATAATAATGATAGCTTTAATTATATGAAATTATATGCAAGTTCATTTGATTCGAAACAGATGTTCATGTTTATTGTTTAATGGCAATCTTAAACTGCCATCTTGTGGTTTGTCTCCGAACTATCAAAACTATTGTCTTGGTCCTTTATGGTGCATTATAGATGTCGCTAGCATGGGTCAAGCCTAAGTCGATGATTTTAAATAAACAAATTTCTAGCATAAAAAAGTTAGAAAGTATTAACAATAGCGAAGTTTTGATTTCCGAAAAATCTGTGTTTTTTCTTATATTGAATTCAACCCCAGAATGTGTACCTACACGTTCTGTGATTAAAATCAATATAATTAAAAACTGGACAAGTGCGAATAGGCCTCGAACAGTGAACGTTCCCTACAAACAATTATGTATGTAGATGTTTCATCCATTCCATGTCATCCATTCATCCAAGACAAAAGTCTTGACAATTTTCGATTGCAAATATTTGTCATAAGTGATTGGATGATATATTACATCATCTTGTTTCCATAATTTTAGTTCACTTTTATGTAGTCGGGTTTTTTTTTAACTTTTATAATTATCGTTTTTCATTTAATACTTTTTAGTTCTATTTAAACGACACTTATGGATTGCTTTTGCGTCATTAATAATGTCAACTTCGTGTTTCGTTTTAATATTTGTGATTTATTTCATTTATCGATAGAATGTTTATGGGGACAAGTCTTTTTTATTGTGTTTTATAATTTTGTCTTGTCTCCGTTTGCAATAATTTATAACATTTAAATAATTTATATTGAAGTATTTATTCCCACAAGTAGATGTCGTACATGTAAACACTATACGGTTCGTATTGTATTTAATTCCTATTAAATTCCAAAACTGAACTTGTTTATCTTTTTTTCAGTCCTGTTCTTTAAAACTTTTTATTTTACTTCTTCTCTTTTTAGACTTTTTTCTGAGATTAAAGTAGAATGGTTCACTTAATAGTTTCATTTTACAATTTGAGACTTCAAAATTCACTAAAATATATAACCTTTTAAAACCCTAAATTTTGACAACCCCACTCGACTGATTTGAAAGAAAAAAATTTTTCGAAATACTTAAACACTATGGCGCCTAGAATCGGACATTTTTTTTGACATCACCTATCCTAGAAAACTTGAGTTGCTAAAAAGACAAATCTAACTATAATCTAATTGTAAGAATTCACCCAGCTATTTGAAAATAATACGAGGTAATAAAGAATATTACATATACACACATATATGTATATACACATATATACGTGGGCACACCATAACCCTTCTTGGCAGTCAGGTAAAAGGAATGTTCCCCCCATGTATTGGTCTAAATCACGGTTCATACTCCAATTGCAAGGGTAAGTTTGTAATCATAAAAAAACACATGATATAACTTCAAATTATCGATATTTAATTTTTTTTATTTTTACTCGTATTTTCATTCCTTCACAATTTTGCGTTAACGGGAAATATCGTATAGGTTTTTATTTACTTGCGAGTCGCAAAATATAAGACATAAATGGCCGTATTTTTTAATTTTTTTTACTTATAAGCTTGATTTCATTACATCATTAAGAGACCGCAGATATAAATGTTTAATGTTAATTTCAACTTGATACCTCCTCGCGTCCTTGAGAAAATTGCCAAGGGTCTTTATAGACTGGACAACGCTGTGATCTTATAAGCGTCTCTTTTTTTTTTACGATACGTACATACGGAACCCTAAAAACTATAAACTGACAGTCCTGTTAAATTGGAATCTTTGCATTACGAATTAATTCAACACATTGTTTAGGGTCGCGTAGCATAACGCAAAAAGAAACCTGTACACTTTCGACCTACTCACGTGTCCGTTCGTCCGCATGTCATAAGTCTTGTGATGTCACTATTTTTTTTTATAGATTCAGATTATTAATAAATTATACAGGCAAGTATCTCACGTAAAGAAATCTAGAAAAATTGATTTAGGCGTAGCTTTCTATTCATAATATTGAGGGATTAAATTGATTTTTCAATTCTATTTTGGGCGGTGTCATCGGGTAGTATTCAAAAACCCGCTAAGGGTTTGTAAGTGAGTTTCCTATGAGGTGTATATTTTAAATATTATTAGCTTCCATGTGCCCCTTCCTCCTTTATTTAACGAACCAAGTCTTAAAAATCCCATAATATAGCTTTAATGACAATTAATTTGAAGTTAATCTGTTTATATTTTTCCAGAAGTTTCAATTTTTAGTTTTCAATATCAATCTTCAACCCAGCCACCGGCCCATGGATTTTAATATTAAGATACAAATAATTTAATCATATGTCTGTGCCTACGCTAGTTCAGAATAAATCTCTTAACATGACATTTGTGCAAATTCCTTTTATCGCTCGCTAATAAGGAATCCTACCTAACCCTAAAGATAAAAGTTAGAGATATTTGACTCTAAAAACCGTAATTTGTTGATTGAAATAATCAGATTTTAATAATATTTCAGGCCTAAAGTTTTTCATAGTATAATGTGGTTTCAACTAGCAATAATCGCAGATTAACCTCATTGGTTACGATATTGTGAACAGAGACAATGCGAAATGCGAGGACAATGCACGAAATGAGACGGATTAGGCGTCATCTGTTGGTTTCTTAGTATTAGTAATATGAATAATAGTAAGCAATTTGCCAATAGATGTAATAGACTTGATGAAATGTGTAATGGAGGAACTGGAATATGATTTAAAAAACGATAATGACACGACTTTTTGAGGGAGTTATGTCTATAATTTGATATAAAAAAATAAAACTCGAAATATATATGATGTTTTGAGAAGGGAATAAAAAATCACAAGACAACAAAATAAATATACTTTATTATCTACAAAGTATTAAATATTAACATACAAAAATCAGTTTAGCTCGGCACTTAATTAATCTTAATTAGCTGATTTTTATCATGAAAACAATTGTAATAAATTAAACCTTCTCGCAATAATTTATTAAGCTTCCTTACTGTAAAAATGTCTCGTTTATATATGTTTATTTACATTTTTAGAAAATTAATGAATATTTACATTTGATGATATTTACATTTCAATGAAACTAGTTAAGGAAAAATAATTAAAATTGTTATCACACAATATTATGCAAACGAACCGCTTACAACTATATTGACTTCATACAAATCATGATTTACTCATTACGTAACATGTAATAGTAGATTTTACAAAAATCGATTTAGGTCGATTACTAATATTAAAAGTACGTGACTTTTTGTAAAAAAATGTATAGCCAGCAATAGAAATACAATTGCCAATGTATTACTATATTAGAGTATTATGAATAATAAGCCAATTTGTAACAATTTTTTTTCCCTATTTACTGAACTTCAAATTCTTAGTGTAATTCATTTAACGGAAAAAAACAGTTATAATTTTTCTTACAAACACATTTAAAACAAGTGTTAGAAATCATCTACACAAGCTATTTCATCTAATAAGTATTTATTTGGCAGGTGAGCAATCTATGAAACTAATGGCGTTTTGAATATTATAATTATTACGTAGTGAATTTATAAATAGCTTGTCACGTCGTTATTTATTTAGAAATAACATTATTTTATAATTTAAAGTGCCATATCAACACATAGTACAATTGTTCCAAACTTTATCAAGAGATGGCTCTATTTCATGTCTGCATTTAAATTAATTCTTCTTACATTTATACACATTATTGAAATAAATTAATACATTAAAATTTTCAAAATTGTCTGTCTGCCCTACGACAAAGTGGTAGCATGAGATATCCAGTCGACGGTATGCGCGACTCTGTGGTATATGCCGGGCTGACCTCTACTTGCGCAGGAGTAGCCCGCGGACACGACGCCTATGAGGTACCACCTGCCGGACCTTTCCAGCATTAGGGGCCCTCCGCTGTCACCTTGACAACTGTCCTTCCCTCCGCCGCGGTAGCCCGCGCAGAGCATCTCCGGGTAAATAACTACGTTTATGCCTGAAAGGATGTATATATTTATCAGATAATTAGGGTTCCATATACACAGTTGGGTGATAAAAAACACTAATTGTAGCGTAATTATATAAATCCTGATTTTGGGGGCCAATTAGAAATAAAAAAAAACCTGTCGAATACATTATGTGACATGCTAAGTAAACGGGTTTGCCAAGAGGAATATAAACCTTTTTTTTTTCGTAACGTCAAATTCCTTCATTTGAAAGAATTAAAGGAATTGAACATAAATCGAGCATTATGTCTAAAACTACTGAGCCTAAAAATATGAAATATCCTTATATAAAATTACGAGTGAATCCTTTTCATTTATATTTAACATTAACCTAAGTCTTCAAATTCCACTGTAAATGTAAAATAGTCGTTAAGGGAAAAATATATAACAATAATAATAAATTAACTTTTGCTTCACAAACAGGCAGCATGTAGTTAATTTTACAGTTACATATATGGTTATCCTAGTGTTGTGAAAGATTGATGCTAAGGTTGGGTATATAACGGGAAATATGTGGCTTGATTATATCGAGGACTAATGCGACGGGTTGCAGGAGGAAACCCTTTCGACGCAAGACCAATTCGCACTTGACCAATTTTTTAATTCCTTCTCAAATTCGATATATAAATCCGTTCCAAAATAAATATATCGTAAATGTCTACGTTGAATTTTTTTGAATAGAAATAAATTATTTCAATTTGTTTCTTCAATAAATAATTTTAACAACACAATACTTTATAGTCGAAATGTCAATGGGTTGATATTAAATCAAAAGGTAATGGGTATTAATTCTGATTACGGACAAATTGATCAATGAGTATTTAGTGTAAGTTAAACTAAACCGTTCGTTTTGTGCCTCAGAGGGCACGTTAAGCCGTCGATTCTGGATATAGCCACAGACGCATGGATTGTTCTAGATTTTGTTCAATTCAACATTGTTCTAGACCTCAAGCTAGAGCTGAGCCTGTGCAGCGAACTCGAGCTCAAAGTCGGTCGGTTCGAAGTAAAAAGACTGCGGGAGGGTGTGTGACAACAGGATAAACAAGTACCGTTCGCTCTGTGCCACCTCTCGCACACCCTGTTGTCGAGCACGGGCACGTCGACGGCCTGCAGCGTGCGCGGGCGCAGGCGCGAGCCCGGGCTGAGCGCGCCCCAGCCCGCCGCCCAGCCGTACTGGCCGAGGAAGTCCGAGCCCCGCTCGGGAAGACAGATTGGAGCTGGAATTCAGTTTAATAGTTAGCATTTTTATCTACGATTTCGAGGGCGTGTGGAGGGCGGGAAGTTAATCGAAGTATAACTTCTTCAAATGATCACACTACGGTTAAATCTATTCGAGCACTAGTTCTCTTCTAGTTGTATCTTAAAATGGGAACGGCAATCGATTCAGGCGCCATTTATTTCGCTTCAACGTAAACGCATTATGATTGTTTAAAATTAAACGAAGCCACTTAAGATTAACTAAATTCATAACGACACGGTTAAAATATGCAAATGGATTAAAATCAACAGCTCAGCATAAGCACCGGGACGACAGATCTCTCCTCAGAAAAAAAAAGCGACTCTTAAATTGTTCTCATCTACTATCGTTTTCAGGTTTTTTTTTAACAAAACTCGTTAAATACAGCCCAGCAATTTCAGCAAGCAATGATATCTATTATTCAAGCGACTTAATAAATATTTAAATTATAGAAAAGAAAAATCTGTCTTACCTATATGCGGCATATAGTGTACGCTTCTGTCCAGCGTGAGGACGGCGACATCGAACCTGTCCGCTTGGGGCGTGAATTTGAAGAGCGGATGCACCTTAATCGCACGCACCCCGAAAGTGTACGCCGGCAGCGGTTCCGCGGCCGAGTTTATGACGTAGTCGCCGAGGGTCACGCGGACGTGCCGGGGCTGCGCGCGCGCAACGCAGTGCCCCGCTGTGACGACGTGGCGGCGGGATATAAGGGAACCGCCGCATCTGGAAATAGTGAAGCATAAAAAAATTTGAAATCTAAAAATTAATTTTTCTATATATTATTCCGGTTTATGGTAGTATTAAATTATATTTCATATAACAAGTTATTATGACGAAGAATTATCTACGTAGATACTAAATATAATATATTTTATATTGTACCTGAATTTTTCATTTTTTAAAATTATGTTTTCTTTATTTTCATGCTGTTTATTTAACTGTAGTAACTTTTATGTGAAAAAAATCGTATTTTAAAAATTTGCAGCCGAAAAATCATTGGGCGTCTTTCATTGGAGAATTATATTTAACCAGATAATTTGTTTGCACAAAAGCGCAGAAAAAAACATCTAAGTGAATTTAAAATAATTTTGCTGGGTTTAAAGATATCATAAAAATGATAAACAAAATGCCCGTTCATTTATCACTTTTATCATATCTTTAGTCTCAGTCTAAAAATCGTTTCCTACCTATCACATCCGTCTTTAGTTCCGATGACCTTATAGACATTGCGCAAGCGCGCTTGGGATCGAAGCGCGCTTATTGTCAATGGGTCATTGAACCAGGTGTTGTGTAACCTCTAAACAACCTTAATACGTCACAATACTATTATATCATTGGCGATATTGCGTAATTGAATTTTATAATTACCGTCTTTTTGTTGTAGGTAGTATTTTATATAGATAATTATGGGAAATCTTGAATGGGTTTTTTTACATAGAATTCATAAGTGGCATACGAGTATGCTCGCCATTGGAAAGTAGATGGTCATCGTCATCCATGGACATCCGCAACCTCAGAGGAGTCACTATTGCGTCAAGCCTTTTAAAAGGAAGGAAAAAAGAAGCCTTTTAAAAAGGAATCCTTTTATTTAATGTAACGTTTTAAATAATTATATATATTTTTAATGATGATAAAAGCAAAATTAATATTTTTCAAATTTATTGAAATGGTAGATTTTTAATGTTTTCAACTAAAAAGGTGGAATAATTAATTGAAAACAAATTATATAATAATAATAATGGAAAAAATGAATATCACACCCAAAATAAATACATTCTGTCATCAAATTTATTCATTTTCATTTATTTTTTGTGATCGCATTATATATACGAACACGCATGTATTTTATTCACACAAGCCCTGGATACATACAAGATGCTCACAACAAAATTGTAGTAGACATTGCGTAGCCATGGAAATTGTGGCAACACTAGGGTAAGTAGTGCATGCAACATATTATTGTTGGCGAATGGTTATTTTATTTCTGTGCGTATTGCTAAACAGAAAATCATCTGAGAGATTGTAAATTGAATTGTCCTTGACCTGGATAAGAAGTTCATTTTTTTTGCCACATTTCATTTCCGTTACTGCTTTTGGAAGTAGATTAACCTTCATCTCCGATTCTTATACAAAGGGTCGGTTATATATATATTTTTTCTGTTAAGGTGTAATATAGCCACATATAAACGAAACTATTTTTTCTATATATAGGGAAACACATCGTCATCTGTCTCATTGCTATAACTGTCTCTGCATGCATTTATATGTTCCCATAGAAGTTTTGTCTGATGTTGATCCATAGCTGGGATAGTAGTTTAAAAACCTTAAATGCTGTTATTACAGTACTAGAACAAAACAAATAAAATACCATTAATTATTTGAACGATCCCAAATAGTGTCCAGATTGGAGTGAATACGAAACAATTTGTAATATTGAGATGAAGTTTGTCTGTAAATGTGTAAGTCCAAGAGTTTATTGTTCGGTTGGTACACCTTGTAATATGGCTTGTCGAAACGTGATGTACAACCCCTATAAAGGTTTACTAAACCCTTATAAGCTTTTATATAAAAAAAGCCATGTCTTAAAGTACAGTGAAGGAATTAAAATACATTTAGATAGAGAAAATCTGACTGAAAATAGTATCTTAACAATTTATTATTTTTATTTTTCATAGTAAGATGTTAAAAATACGTTTCGATAAAAGATATCTACATATTAATAAAATATTGGATTTTGTTACAGTTTTCTGAACATGAGTTCCTTTTTGTTAAAAACTTACCTCCATAAATAAATTTTCACAATCTATACAACAAAAATATAAATAAAATAAAATTTCTTACTCACCTCGGTCGTAGAGCAATATCATCTGTACAACTATCATGCTATATTTACATAAAATACATATAAACTAAATAATAAATACCAAAAGCCTTAGAAATCTCTAATGAGGAATGTGCGAAAAAGTTGACATAATAAAGTAAAAAGTTAAGACAGAAGTCGTCAAATAAAACGCGAAAAAATTGTTTTATTGGATAGAAAATTTTGATCAAAATATCACATATTTCAAGTCATGATAAAATTCTAAATTAATAACAAAAAAAAATTAAGGCAAATACCCAAGATTTTAGCACGTTAATATTTTCTGATGTAGAGTCAAAAAATAAAAGAAGTTTAACGAGAATGAGAAAACTAGCCTATTCATAGACAAGAGCTAGAATTTAAAGTCAAAGATAAAAAAAAGATATTCCAGTATATTAAGATAATTATGTCGTGCTTAACATGTACAAAGAAGCAAATATCTACTAATATATAACTAAAGAAGTGTTCATGCTATAGTGAAAATAATCAAATACTGAACGTCAAAAGTCAACATAAACAAAATGGAAATTACAACAATGAAAGAATCCAACCGATATATATAAAAAAATCTAAATTTTAGTTATTTTTGATATTCACACTAATGTTCAGAAAATCGACTCATATATAACATATACCTAAAATTGAAAAATTTTATTATTTTATACAAAACATGTAGACGCTTTCATTGTTTCCTGTTCGAAGAGTTTAAATACGTGTTTCTTTAAAAACGTTTATATTATACTACGTACCAGGTAATTAAATATTACAGTAACTATAATTTCTATATATAAAAAAAAAAACACAATCTACCAAGTTTAAACGGATTTCTACCATGTTTAGTAAAATGTCTATGGTAAACGGCATGCTCTCTTTCGCACATTTACCTCTCTATCCAACACTGCTTCCAACCAATTAGCTCGAATATCGACATAAGCATGTTGCATCTGCAAAATTTTACATATACTGTTAGAGAATATAATAAAAAGGAAAAAGTAGGTAAACAATTAAAAACCTTGTTTTTATTAAATTATTTCATACTCAACTAACAATATAATTTTTTCGAATTGACTAAGAATTGACATATGGATGTCCTTATCTTGTTAGTTACGTAACAAAATTCAAGAATTATTTCGTTATCTTCATGCATTTGTTGACTACACTAGATTTTCGAAGATATTTAACATTCATTGAACATAATTTAACGATGTACTAGCAACACCGTGAAGTTCACCATCACGGTATTTATAAAGTGAAATAAATATATGTATTCGTAAATAAATTTAAATGTGTATGTTAATTTTATATATCGAAGTTTGTGGTAAAGACTAGGGATTTATTTACTGGTAACTTTTGATGAGTTTCGAAATATTTTTGTTCAAATTTCCGTTAATTGGTTAACTGTTTAGTGCCCAGGCTAAACTAATACATTATTGGGCTTGGTAAGAAATATGTGTATATGTGTGATAGCGATAAGTGATAATTGAGTTTATTCGCTTAATGAGTTTCATTGAACTATCAAAAATGGCTGTTATCTTAAACCGTGAAAATCTAGAATTCGAAAATGTCATTATTTTTGTATCGCTAGGTTAAGCTATAACGATTATCGTTTAGGGTAATTAGAGGTTTTCTGAAACTTAAAAAAATATGAAAAAAAAAATGATTGATAAAATTCAAAGAAAGTTAAACATTATTTTTAATAAAAACATAGGTTCGCACTTGGATAAAAGGAGTGTCTGTTTAATGATTTATGGAAAAATGTTCGTTATCTTAATATTTAATTATTTTTTTGTATATATTATATAAACGCGTATAATTATCTAAACTACTAATAAGAATATACGTGTTAAAACTATTACAATATAATAAATAATTATGTAGACATCAAGTAAATCTGGAGCCATCCTTGCTACCTAAGAAGTTTGCAGTCAGCATTGCGAGTGAAGTTAGCAGAAATACATTTATTTTATTGTATTTACTCGCATATTTTACTTTATTGTGTTATTAATTAACCAATCAAAAATTAATACTCAAAAAATGCTTTCATTTGCTAACATTTTAAATTTCACCCTCATGTTTTTTAACGTTTCTGCCTACTTAAATAAGCAGAACTTTAAAAATGTAAGTGACCATATCAATGCTGTGCTCAAGTATCGATCAATATTCACGTGAAAATCTATAATTTTCACCCAAAATGGTGAAAGTGCATTTCTGTAATACGTTTTTTTTTTTCGGAAGTTTATGTTGCATTCTTATAAAAAGTGGCGCATGCGCAGATCATTGTCGTTCGAATAATTATGCAATTATGATATAATGCCACAGTCGCGGCCCAGTTTTTCTAACCGTCCCTCCGCCCGTTAAAAGTGTGTTTATTGTAGAGTAAAACCGGTGAAAGCGTCGAGTTGCGTAACCTCTTTTTGAGCTATTAAGTCGTAAAAGACAAACACGCTTTGAGCTATTTTTTTTCTTTGGTAGGCGCGGTTGACAGCAGCCAAACTTTTTAGTAGACAACAGCGAGACAGAATTTTAGGTGAATTTTGTGAAAGTATTTCAGGTTCTCTGAGGGTTCGGAGCATTTCATAGTAATGGACTCAAAGAAGGATTTAATTATGTTCCACAAACAAAAAACAAACTTTTTCATTAGCAATAAAGTGGATGAAATAGACGACGTTGGAGATCAGTTTTTGATGCCTCAATCATAATTTGTACCTATCCTCGTTAACTTTTAAAATGGTCATTTTAATAGCTAGTTACGACTTACATTTCTGGTTTTATTTATGACAATCATTATCTTTTTATCCATTACTAGAGAGTTGTACGTGATCGGTGCACTTAGCTAGTTTGAATGTTTAACTATGTACATACACTGCAATTAATACAAGTAGACCAGGAGGTGTTCGTCTATTTTTATTTATATGCACGGTTGAAGTTTAAATCAATGCAGAAAGGCATGTTTCAGTGGTGCAGTGACAAAGAAGTTGGCACAATAAATGCCTAACATTAATATAATATCAGTTTTTACTTCCTTGCTTAACCAAAAACATGTTGTAATCTTACTGACATGCTATTTGTGTAGTAAAATGACGCACAGAACAAAAAAAAGTCACAGAGTATAAAGGTATAGGGTGGCCTACTTATTTTTCCTTATCTTCGATATTAATTAATATATTAAAGTTTAATTAATTAGTCACTCGTGAGACGCTTTTATAAGCTGCCGTTAGAATCATTAGAATCCCGCAACCCAAATAAATAAGGGTATGATAATTTTGAAAAATATCTTAGTAAAATAGAAATTAATTTTATTGAAACGTCACTAAGTTGTACCATCAAAGCAGAACAACAATTTCATAGAACGTAACACATGCATGTCAAAATTATCATATGAATCGTTTGATTAATACATAACGTGAAACAATTAAAAATCTTTTGAATCCAATGATCTATCGTGAACGATGTGTAGATCATTCAAATGTTCGCATTACCTAGAAGAACCTATCCGGATATAGGCCTGCCAGGGAAACGAACCGAAGCCCGCATCGTCGCCGCCCACGATACGCCTCTGAGCCTGTTGCTTGCCCACGGCTATACCGCAGCCTGAAACCAATAAAGAGAAAATGAGGCTTGCGTGCTCGCTTGCCGCTACCCGCCCGCTTCGCTAGATTCAAAATTTTCGTCTAAACCCCCCCGCCCCTCATTCACTAACCAATGAGTATGGCTGCCGAAGAAATACAAAAATAATAATTCATTATGTTATATAGTTGCTATAGGTTGTATTGAAAACGTATATAAGTTTATCATTTACGCAATCACGTGTTTTACTGTATTTCATTTAGATAGGTTAAACTGTTACAGAAAATCAAAAAAATTATAATTTTTTCGAGGTCAGTGAGCCATAAAAAGAATATTCATGACAAAATTTTATAAAAAAACAAATATTTCTAGACAGAACCTACAAATTTACGATTCTAGCAGTAAGTATGGATTGAGCATGCATTTGCACCGAGATACATGCAGAAAATTAATGTTATTGGAACGATAATATTTATAATAAATAGAAACTTCGCGTCTGATCAAATTCAATACAACTGATCAAATTCAACTGGCACAAAACGTCGACCTTTTTTATATAATTTAGACACATGTTACCGCCTGTCCAGATAATTAAAACTATTTGATAATTCTGGCTTTCTTTCTCATGGTTCAATGAGCGATGTTGACTTTGGAGCATTGCCTCGGACCAGGAAGTCGCAATATAAGTTGACTTTCATTAATTATGATAGGTTTTTTTTTGAAACTCATACCCCCCTTTTAGTTGATCCGGTAAAATATGGATGGACCTCCATCTCTCACGTAAGATTTCGTCCATACTTTTTAACTAATTAAATTTCAATAGATTTTGCCGAACTCCCCAATTTTGAACTTACGTAACTTATGGTTGACGCTTATGCCATTGAAGAAAAATATAGTAGTAACTATATTTAAGTTCGTCTTCATTGATTAAAAATAAGTTTGTTATCTTTTTAATAAATACCTATTCCGATAACAGGTATCCGTATACAGACAACGTTTTCGTGATATAAATTGTTTCGACATGGCGACATAAAAAATAAAGTAATAATTCACACAAGTCCAAGCGGGCAGATGGCAGAGGGCATATATTTTACCAGCACACCCCCTAACGGAAAAGCCGGAGTATTGTATGCTTGGTCAGTGAATAATGATACAACCCTAAAATATTAGCAGTTTGAGCTGTTGTTTGTGTGTCGCATAAATTTATGCGCACACGCATTTGTCATTATCGCTTTTCATTCAATCGTTCATTGACAAAAATTGATGGGTGACCTTTTGAAGGCATGTAAAATAAAACTAATCGAGTTTATATGTATTTGACTATAGAAGACTTATATAATTTATATACTATGTAGGTGTATATAAAATCTTTATGGTTTTCGTTTGTACTTTATACTTTGTCCAAACAAGCGTAATTGACTGAACAGACGGGATAGGTATAAATTAATTGTAACTTATACGCGCGGATCCGGAGTCAAGAGCTAGTAAACGTTAAAATATCTAGAAATTTACTGAAGTAGTTTTTGTATATATTTTGATATCAGATGAACAACCTTTTCTTGGAGTGTTAATAAATAGTTACATAAAACAGTCTTTAGAGTGAGTCATTTACGAGAATTAATATATTAAATATTGTGTATAAATTTTATCTAGAAAAGCTATAGGTCAAAGTTTAGTGGTGGAAAACAAGTGGGTTGTTCACTCGGAAACCCACTTCGTATTCTTCTCTATGCCTCTAACAAATCGAATACTTCTTTGTAGAACAATAAAATACTAACTTATAAGTCTAAGCCGTTTCGAACGTACAGAGAGCCGAGGGTTATAAATATATCATTATTCTATGTATACATATAATATAATAGTAGGACGCGGTGTGTCTGTACGTTGAAGGTACGCGTGAATAACGGGAAGGGGACGATTAGAGAAAGGTGATGTAAGAAAAAAACCATGATTTTTAAATTTTTAGCCTGCCTGTCTGTCTGTTCGCGTAAATATCTGAAATTACTGAACGGATTTTAATACGGTTTCCACGATCAGATAGAACTTGATTTGGAGAAGAATATAGGCTTTACTTCATTTAAATCGGACGCCAGAAAAAAAAGATAGCCTTTTGAAGATCTGGTCTAAGAAATTATAAGACAATAATTGCTAGAAAGCTTATAAACGTCACAATACGAACGAACATCAACGTACGAAAGAAAAAAAAATTAACCAAAACCTAAAATAGACTTCTGATCACGTCGTGCTCAACTTATTGAAAAATATACAAGGTGAGAAGAGGGTTGGAGGGTGAATGGACCGATGAATGAAGGAGGGGGTTGAGTTGATAAAAACTTTATGTGACAGACAGACGACCTCGTGAGATCCACGAGGTCGAAGAGCTATTAACTCAAAGTTGTCCATACAGACGATAGCTAACGTAAACGGCATACAAATATCCATACTCGACCCATATGTCGTGTCGTAATGCATACTCCGAACGGACAGAGAGACGGACGGGGCCGCGATCGGACGGCAAGCAACCGTGAAATTGCGCATGCGCATCCTA
Source organism: Eumeta japonica (assembly GCA_005406025.1). Classification (NCBI taxonomy): domain Eukaryota; kingdom Metazoa; phylum Arthropoda; class Insecta; order Lepidoptera; family Psychidae; genus Eumeta; species Eumeta japonica. Next base: position 115,904 of record BGZK01000814.1, on the reverse strand, counting down.
CGAAACGCATTAACAGGATATCCTTCGTGGAGCATCTATAATCTTTTAAGATAATGCTTTTTTAATTAACCGCAATACGGTGCATGTGTGTACTTGTATTGCGATGTTTTCAAATCCTACGATAATTTTGGCAAAATAGAAGAGGGCCGGCTGATATTGTTGACGTAAATTACAAATTTTTGTAATTTGTTGCAAATGTCAATTTTGCTAATCACATTATTATTATTATCAGAAAAGGGAGGATATATTCAGCTCACTAATAAAGATAAAGTTTCTAATATTGTAGCGAACTACGTTTATAATAAAATAAGAAAATAATCATTTTTGTAAATAAATATCACAATAAGACTCCGCTTTCTCTAAATACTTATGCATAGATGATTACATTATTTGTGCATTTTACTTGGTAAGAATATTCCAGAGAATACTAGATATTATTTGTTCGCATAATACCTACATATACCGAAACTAGTGCATTGCTAGTTAGTTTTATTATAGCGTTCAGTACGTTTGACAAGTTAAGTGCGACCAATTTGAATTGTAGTGGTACCGTACCCTTCTATTTTTCTTACTGTTTAGTTTTCATTCCTTCTCAATCCTCAAATCCCTTTGAGGAGATACATCGTAACTAGATGTTTTATAGGGGTACTTTTGTATTAGGAATCATTAAATTTCAACAATATAATTCTGTGTCGCAACTAGGTGCTGTTATTATTATAAAAAATTTTTTTGATTGTCAGAGAAGAACTGTCCACTATATTACAAATTTCATTATTTCTTGTCTCTTACTATGCTTTATTTCAACTGATCCCGATATTTTCTTTGATATTGGACAAATATTATAATTTAGGAGAAATCAAGAGAATTGGCCTATTAAGCAATCTATATACATAATTTGTCTTTTAATAAGGTTTCTACTGCTAGACCGATTTTAATAAAATTTTGTAATGAATTAGATTACGTAAATATAGGACACGTTTCATATAAGCAAGTGCATACGCATCGGAAAAATATTAATTGCGAGCCGCCAGTTATTTTAAATTTTAAAGCGGAACAATTGTTGTTGATTGTAATTAATACTCAGCGAAATAAGAAGAAATGGTTAGCGTCCTATGTTTATTACACAGGTCACAGGCTCATCCTCCTGATAATAGTATGCTGGGGAAGGGGGTCATATCTATTAATTATATAAATTCCAATTTCCAAAAAATAAAACTAAAAAGCAAAATTTATTGGGGAGTGCCGACAGAAATAGCCGAAAATATAAAAAAATTTTTTTGAATTTCAAAAATAACAATTATACCGCAATCGGATTAAATTTAAAAGTATAATTTACAGATATTGACCAAAGTTTTCATATACTCTGTCAACTTAGCGTGTTGGTGATACGAACTCATGAGATTTATCCATCCGAAAATTACCAAACGTGCCTTAAGAAGTTATGATTTGCGGCCGACTAAAATCGATCTCGACTACGTCACGCACTATTTTATTGTATTCATTACATTAATTTTGAAAATTAATTTTTCACGTTTTTCAAAATTCAAACTTCTAGTAGGACGTGAAAAATTAAAAACACATAATTCTTCTTGGTCGAATTACTTATTTTTAAGAGTTCCTCATTGACCTTGTGATTGTATTGCCATTTATTTCTTTTTTTTCTTCCATTTTATGCTTTATAAGGTGTATAACATTTATTTATTCATATACAAATATTGAAATGTTCTTTGATTAGCAATTTTACTGCTAAAATTAGGGATATTAAAAAATAAATATTTATGAAATCATTTTGCTGTTTATCTGTCAGTTCGTTAATCTGACCGATAATAACTTTTTCATATCGCTTGCATTGAAAATGCCTAGTTTCATGCCTGTTGAGCCGACAGAAACTAGTCAATTTCAGACCAATGCGACCGTCGCCGGGCAGCAATTGAGCAATTCCTGTCCGCTGAACGAAGATGCAGATTTATTTTCAATCCTGTCAGAGTATCTTTTGTTTATTTCGCGCCTTTATAATTGTCATTCTAACCGTCGAAATCGAAAGTTCTTGAATTGTAATTTTTTATTTCTTCAATAAATTTACGTAATAAAATGGTATTATCGCTATTTGTCTGAAATAATCTAGTTCTTGTCGGCTCCAGACAATGAAACTAGCATTTTCAATACAGCTGATATGAAAAATCTAGTGTGTGACGCGGGATGAAACACGATTTCAGACCGAGTGATACTTTCAGTGTACGTGGGTAAAAATGAAAGCAAAGCAAAAATAAAATTTGATTACATAACATAAAAAAAAAATCCTTATCTGCTAATGAATTTTGTGTCTCCAAAAAACTGTATTATGTCTATAAATGCAATAAGTATTTATGCAGTCAACCAAATTCGGGTCTTTGCACAGATTTTTAAATCGGACACGTGCTGTATGCGGTTTTGGCATTTTCTTTCGCTTATCATTTATTTATGTCGGAGTAAAAGCGCTGTTACGAAAAACTTTCACGAGGTCGACCGCGGACCGCGGTTTTTCCGCCAGGGAGCGCTGAGGTCGCAGAGCGTTGGATATATATTAAACGGGTATTTAAAATCCTATACAGCTCCATCTGACGGCTTTAACTGGAATTTGAAATTGGTATTTTTTTTGTAAATGTTTACGACTTACCTTGATTGTATATCGTATAGAAATTCTTAATCTTCAATTAAAAATTAATATTAATGAAATATTAAAATTAATATAAAAGTAAATATAAGGTGAGAACACATACATGTCTAATCTTATAGGTTTAATGTATAAATGTAAGTAGATTAAGTTTTCTCAGCTAGGTATTCTATATAAAAACTATTGCGGGCAATAAATATTAAATTTATTTGATAGGTATTTCTTGAGGTTTAGAGTAGTTTTTATTACGTATTAATTACAAATTAGTTTATGTCCTAATTTGGAGGCTATTTCTTAGATTATTTATTGATTTAGAATATTCTCTTTTAATATTTTCTTAAGTGATTAGTAATTTATATTTTATTAATTCTATTTGATTATTTATTGTGAATAACATTATTTACTACAAATTAAAATTACTGAAAAATAAATATTATAATTGGGATTTATCATTACCACAAAATTTATTAACTTATTATGTAATTTGAATTTAAATGCGTCTTATTACTTATTACAGTTAAGTTGTATCAATTGATTAATAAATTTAAAATAAAATCAGATTTATAAGCAAAGTAAAGGATCTGAATACTTAAAAGAAATACGATCATGATTGGGACAGTGAACAGGGTAGGAGCAGTGGGGAACCGAATACGACAACGCGATAGGTAGATAAGAATGTAAAAACCAGGATTGAGACAGTTAGGGGTAAAGTTTAAACGGACCGAGACAGTATGGGGTAAAGTTTAAACGGACCGAGATAGTTAGGGGTAAAGTTTAAACGGACCGAGACAGTATGGGGTAAAGTTTAAACGGACCGAGACAGTTAGGGGTAAAGTTCAGCCGGACGAAAGTCACTGCGATATTCAATCCGGGAAGCCGGCGCCAAAATGGCTTCACGTTCGAAATGGGTCATAAATTGAAGTTTCTCGAAAACTCGACGTGTTCACAACATAAAGATGCGCACGGTCCGAGGGGGTGACCCTATGACCCCCTTCGCTCGGAGCCGGGCGGTGCTCGCGTAGGCTGTGCCGCTGCAATAGCGAACCTATCGGACAGAGAAAGCAGGTATGACGAAGCGGATGTGCCGTTATGCAACACGCGACCGCGGCGACCTCGGGCGGCGGCCCGCCTAAAGAAAAACATCTGTTACCTATCCTGCGTGATGCTATTATTGAAGGCGATTGTATTTATGTCAGAACGGACATTGATTGTTGATATTATATAGTTGTATTATTTGTTTATTTCTGTAATTCGTAATAATCTTAGCTTAATACGGTCGCTGCTAATATTGTAAATACGTAAATAGATGTAAATTTAATTGTAAATTTTTTTTGTGTTGTTCCGTTTTCAGGCAGTAATGAAAATAATGGATTTGTGTGATTTTTTGCATGGGTGTAGCTTAAACTATGGAGAGTAAAATGGGTTTAATTTTTATAACGAAAAAATAGTGATTCCTATGGGAATATATAAAAAAGATATTTTCACAAAATGTGATGCGAAACAAGTTTATGATCTAAATTAGAACATACTTTTTTTTATCTCGGTCGTGGGAAAAAATTCCTGTCATATTCTATACAATTTTGAACCATACAAATTGAATAGATTTGCATGATATGTATTTGATACGTGCAAACAATACTATTTCATTAGACAAAAGCATTATTTTTGTAGCCTAGATATTTAGGTTAAATAAAATTCAATTTTTTATTCTTGAAAAATGTAAGCTACTTTAGATATAGTAAGTAATTCACGGTGCTAAAACTAAAACCCGAATTCCAAAAAAAAAAGGTATCTCTATGTCGAACTTGGTAAAACTGTAAAGCCTTATTTGGAATTCCCGGAGATCACAACAATAAAATCCGAAACGAACGATCGGTGCTTTGTCTTTGCGCATACATGTGCATTTGTAAATAAACTTTCTAAGCAAAACGTCTGTATCTATATATATATATATATATAAAGAAAGTATGTCTGCATGTTCCGGGTAGGCTCCGAAACGGCTGGACCGATTTCAATGAAACTTTCAGGAAATCTTTAGATTGACCTGACGAGTAATCCTGTACAGTTTGGTGACGATCGGAGCAATTTTTTTTGAACTCGGTTTGTATGAAAATTAAAAAAACACCGGGGGCGAAGCCGTGGGCGGGCCGCTAGTACCTTATGTTTGTTTATGTTTGGGCTCTTTGCTTGAAAATAAGTTTAATGTTATAAAATTGATTACGAATTTTTTTTTTATATCTACAACTCGAAAACTGTACTTACTTAATGTCTTGCGAAGTCGAAATTTTGGTAGTTAAATCCGCTTCGTTAAGTCGAAAACTCGTAAAACATTCGAAATATTTTTTTAGCATTTCGTTTGAAATTCGAGTAATAATAGCATCTGATTTCACAGCAGTACAATAAACTTAGCAATGATTTTTAACGATAAGTTTGTTATTTATATAATTATAAATCCACTTATTTATAACAAATCCGGTCGCGTATTATTCCAATTACGATATTGTTGCTAGCCATGAATCATGGATTTATCAGTATGATGCAGAAGCAAATATTCGGCTTTAATCTAGACAAAGCGAAGCGTGTTAGAAGTGCGAACGAAATTTCGACTGTTAGTTTTTTCCTTGACTTGTTATCTGGTGCCGACACGTGTCGTACGTCGGAGACAATTTTGTTATAAAAGTCAAATAAATTGTCCAGATAAAATTATGTTTCATTATCATCAATTGGAGCTGTATTTAAGCATCACTTTATCATTTATTTTATTATTTTAATTGACCGATTCCAGTATATTAATATTCCTATATTGATTCTAAACGTTGTATTGTTTAAAGTCATTCCATAGAGCTTTGAGTCAATTACTTTGTTGCTATATAATTTGTTCACAACAACAAACTGCACTACATGACATAACGTGAGGACGTATTAGATATATCATATGCGTATTAGGTACAGTGCAACGCACGAAACTCTGCCGCTCTGAACTGGCTGCGAATGATATACTGCGCAGGTACTACGTTCCCCCAACCCTTCCTTTTTCGCCCCGCGATCCTATTTTATGCCATTGCGACTCTTTCGTGACAAACTTCACAGCGGCAAAGTTTCGCGTGTTGTACCATATATTCCTTCAGGAGTATTTAGTGTGTAATTTTCCCAAAGCGGACTCGAAAGACGCCGATGAAAGCTCAGCCTGGATCCTTCAAATGAAATGAGATCCAAACTAGTTTCTAACCACCTATCCCCTCCGCATATATACTTGATGTCCACGGTTTCACGAACGATATGTGTTATAAAACTGAGTTTTTTAAAGTCTACAATTAGAATCAGTTTATACTTATGTGACGGAAAGTCGACTTACATTTTATTTCGCCTAAGATTAAGATTTAAATGACCTTGTGTGGTTAAAGGAAACTACCAAAATTTCAACAGTTAGCTCATTGATTAGGTTAATGGCGCTAACTATTCATGGAGGTTTTGAGGTTTAGCATTCGATTTTCACTAAAAATCAACAATTAGATTTACTATGAAAGAAAATTGGGAAAAAAACATTTTGTTTATGAAATACGAAATGTATAATATATAAACAGTAATTTTTTTAGAAGTTTTTTAACATAGATGGATATTGTATTCTTATTATTATTAAAAAAATATATAATAACGTAAATAATTATATTAGGAGTTTAAATTTCACTATGAAAAACAAATTGCCTGAATCGTACTTGGCTGAATATTTTTTAAGTATGGTATGGTATATAAGGAAAAACAATATCATTTTCTTAATAAATTTAATACGAATATAATCATTTTTTTATTCCTCACTCATTTATCGCACATATGGCTTGTCTAGCCACAGAATAAAAAATTAAAAAGACAGCCAGTCTATATTGTCTATATCGACGGAGTAGACGATTGGCCTTTACGTTTTGGGCGGCCAGCCCACTGATCAACAAACCTTTCGCCACGCCGCACACGTAACAGCGAAGTGTGTTGTGTAAACACGCGGACGTACATAACTTTCCATTATGGAAAACCCCGCGTAATGAACGCACTTGACCGATTTATGAAGATGCAAAAAATTTTTACTGAAATACGAACACCTATATATATTTATTTACTCAAAAGTTACTGATAATGGTTTTTTTTGGTTACAGCTGCATTCATAATGGAAAGCTGAAATTTTAAAATTGTTAACATTGGTTAATGTGATTGATAAGTAAACTTTATTAAAAACTATAGTTGATTGTAGCGAAAGGCTTCTTCAAATTAAAATTAAATGTGGAATTCAAAATTAAAATATCTTTATTTATACGCTTGAAATGTGTCATAATTTTTTGTTGAATTTACGCTTTGCCGCTCGTTCTGAAGGCATTTTTCTTCAAGTACAACGAGCAAGAAACTTAAGGGTAGCTTTTTTCTAATTTCATCACGCATAGCCAATACAAACACAAATTCATTAATGAACGAAACGGTCCGGTAAAAGTCGAGCCGCTTACGCCCACGGATATTTGTCTTCTAAATATTCGAAAATTGTATAATACCCTTTTTTATTGGTGATTGTTTAATAACACTCTTAAATGTATATAGGGGTAAATCTTGTATATCCACAGGGATCTTCTTGAATATGTGCACACAGAGCCCTCTAAATGCATTTGTGACTTAACTTAGTCGACTGATATGTAAACTCAGTTCATTTTTATTTCTAGTATCGACCACTATTCCTTTCGAACATTTCTAAATTCTTTTTACACATAATAAATATTCACAAATGAATTGGGATGCCAGAATTAAGATTCCAATTTCCCTAAACTTACTTCCAAGAGATACACGAGGTCCGAGTTTGTAAGTTGCGTGAACGGCCCGCTTTTCTTATTATATTATACCCACTGCTAATGCACACCTTTCCTACATCCAGACAAGCACTCCCATAAATGTTGGAGGTATACCTATGGGAACGACTATTAGGTATGTAAAATTTGTTTGATATCTTAAGGAGTTGCACAATTCTAGGTGATCTAAAAATGGCATTCCATTACATACTATTCTATATTAATACTACACAATATATTAATAATATAGTTATTAATAATAATATATAAATGACGTGGCAAGATGCTAGTACATTTTCCACCTGTTTCGCTTAACTTAAACTGAAATTTACATCGATGGAAATTTATCATTGATCGTCTCCTATCTCGCTATGGATTTCGGTTATGATCCTGCTGTCTATTACAATACCGATATCGTTGTAGAATATAATACAGGATGCTTTAAATTTTAAATGATAAATACAGCAGAAAAATAATATGCAATAATAATATCAGGTTAAAACGCGATATCTTTTATTTTCAAATAATATTGTATTATTATGACATTTTGTACTGGTACATATATTAAATATGTTTATTAATATAAATCTTTTGAACAAATTTGATTACCCAAAATGTGTGGAAGAAATCCCATCTGAGAGCGGTCGCATTCACGTCTAACTCAAATCACACCAAAGTGATGGTATGAATTAAAAATTAAATTCCTTAAAGAAAACACCCCAACTTTCGTACACCATTTTGCCGGTGTAAAGACGTCGAGCGATGTCGATCTCGGTCGTGATACCAGACCCTACGTGCATTCTTTCACTACATTTGGCTAATGTCAATAAAATATTCAGACCTATTGACCCATTGAAGCGTAGAAGGAAGCCATTACTCAATTGATATTCCGACAAGGAAACTTACCGGCACACATACCGCGTGTACACGCGTTGGGTAACGCACGCGGCCGATTATGTCACGTAGAAAGTTGGATGCATCTCGGGTTGATGTATGTCAGCGGTACTATTTAAAAGGGGCGGGGCTGTTGTGGCTAAGGGGGTTTACGGCGCGATCCGTTGATGCGTTATCGATCACGCGTCCGCGCAATTATATACAATAAATAGAGATTTTAGAGGGTTTGGTAAAGGACTGTATGAAGATAAATATTTTGTTTGATCGACATCGAGCGGAATATTTCTTATAGCATTTTCGAGGGGCGAGCGAGCTTCCGAGTTACATGAGAATAAGTGGTCATCGTAGCCCATTGAATTAGCGACCAAGAGGAGTTAAAAGTCGCCGGCCTCTCGGGTAGGAACAGGAATTTGATGGAGGGGGATTGGGGCAATGGAGACCACCAGAACACTCACTTGTTTGACGAAACGCAACAGCGGATCGTATGGAATAAATACGGAATAAAATACTGAAAGTGTACGATTCGATTTTGAGCACCGAGGATTTCGTACTCGGGATATGAAAAAATATATTAATTAAAACGTGACATTTTAGCGCCATCTGACGTAATCGATAACATTTACATAGCTTATAGGTCAGCGTAGCGTCATCTAGTGGTATCCGTACGTATATGTCATGGATCAAATCGGGGCTCGCTACTTTCTATTATTATTATTTTTTATATATGCAATAAATGTTATCGAAATTGTATCTATATTTGTGGTATAAAATCCTATACGATAACATAGTCTTAGTTTAAGAACTGTTTTTTACTCTTTGACAATGAAACATTAAAAATAAGCCGTTGAGATATTCATAAAGGTATGAGTTTTCTACTACTAAGGGTTATTTTTCAACCGGGAGACATCAGGTTCTAATCCTGTATACGGGCAAATTGACTGATAGGCTTTGATTAAATTTGAATTGAATTATTCGCACCTCGTCTCGGAAGGCAAGTTAAGCCCTCGGCCACGGATCGTTATCACCGCATCGCTAATGACGATCACTAACACTTCCCGAACAGCACCGGCGCATACAGCATGGAGAATTTAAGGACCAAGGTGGGAGGTTATGTCTCTGAAGGTGAAAATTCTCGATTTTGAAATATTTTTCTTTGGATAAAAGTGATTTACTTTTTATTTAATCGAATCGATTCAAATCATGTCACTGGAATGGGGCGTAGGACAGTCCCAGTGAATCAAGAGCAGGGGCCACCGGAATTCATATTCATAAAAGACAACCTTGAAATTGAAAAAAATTCTTCTAGGATCTTACTCGTCATTGTACCTATTTCGTGTTAAAAATACTGTCAGGTTTCTATCGCTAATTACTACAAGGCTAATAATGCTATAACAACGGTTGAGGTCACAATGGATAGAGAATGTCTGTACGTATTTATCGTGCAGAATTTATTTTATCAGCGAGATCATCAGGCTAGTATAAGCGCCAGCGCGTGATTGTTGTGAATTAGTGCAAAATTATAAATTAATGTAGTGCGAGAAGGCGTTTAACTAGGACGTTGATTCGGGTGTCATAGTAAAGAACTTGAAAACAACTACTATAATTCGAAGTAAAACAATAAATATATTCGTCGAAATTTATGTATAACTGAAAAATATAAAGAAATTGAAGATGTCGTTCTAAATTAATCGTAAAAATGCGCAGAATTATAAAAAACGCAAATCAATGGAAAGCTCACTTCAAAATGAATTAAATAAACCTAAATAGTCCAATGCTAAGCAAATACCAGAACTATCTTTATGATTTTGTTCCGAAGTTTGTATGTTTTGCTTGTTGCTTTCACCGAAATGTATTCGTGATGCTTTTTCGTTGAAGTTTTATATGAAGATAATTCTAACAGCGTCCATAGCACAATATTCTCGATTGTCTTTGCTCTCGTCGCCACGAAACAATAATAACGTACCGGTTTATAACGTGTCAGCCGTAGAAGTAGGATGTAATATAACAATGATTGTGATTGAAACGAGTATTTTCTGTGGCGCGTCGGCCGATCGATGCGCCATGTCGGTAGACAGAGGAACTATTTTGGTGTAATTTTGCAATGCCTATATAAATGACGATTGATTGGGAATGTGTCTATAAAATGAAAAGGTAACTACAAACACAGCTTCGGGGAAAGTTTGAACACATACATTACGATGATTTTAATAATTGTGTGCCATTTTTTATTAAAAGCAACTATATTCTAATAATTTGACTTATTGCTATTATGCATAAAAATTAATATTATAATGAAATAAAAAAAAAACTGTCGTTTCCTGATTTTTACTTATAAGGTTAGACATTTCCTTACTTATGCAAGTGGCGCTCACATAACGCACACGCAGAAAAACGACACTACGAAGCTAGCCGTAGGTGACTAGCGAAAGTTGCGCGCGCAACTCCGCTCGCACTGTAAGCGTAAGTTAAGGACCAATGTTCGTACATATACGCTTCGAGTCAAAGTGTTGTCATTATTTTATTACTATAAACTCTTGCCTGGAATAGGCATATTTTAATAATGAAATTTTTTTTTAAATCTTTTTTTCAGCGAATATGTGAATTTGCTAGCTCTGGGTCTAGTTGAAAAATTGAAATGACAAAAGGTGTGTATAGAAAAGGTTTACGTGACGATGAAAAAAAAAAAATGTAAAAGATTGATTATTTTTGAAACAATTGCAAAACCGTAATAAATGGGTTTTTAAAGGGAACTTTTGTACTTCCTTAGATATTTCTTTTTTTATGTTTCCTATGTAACAAAATGTACCGTTTTATGAATAGGAAGTATTTATGTCTTTTCACATAAATAAGAAATATCATCTTTTTTTACATAAAATGAAAATAGTATAAAACGTAATTAATTATTAAATACAAAAGTGTCTTTATACCAATCATTTTTTAGATTTATTGTTATGGAATAAAATCAATAATCCTTAAAAAAATATTTTTTCATATTTAATTGTTTTTTGATTACGTACATACATACCAACTACATTTACACGTAAACACTTGATTTTGGAATAAAGCCAAAATATTTTACAGAATTACCTAAATAAATTTATTGACAACGTTCATCGCGTCTGTTGAAGTTCCTACACAAATTCCAATTCTTGTTAAATACTAGTTTATTAAAACTCTTAATACGGTATAAATATGAATATATAAGTAACTATTACGTTACGCAAACCATTGTCACCACTTTCGTGAAGCAAACGATCGAAGCACGAAGTAGCGGCATCCGAAGCGGAGGAGGGCGAAGTCGCTTCGTAAGGCGCACGACCCGCTCGTGATACGTGAAAGGCGCTCTCGGCGAGCAGGAAGTCGTCGAGGAAGAATCGCTTCGTTAGTTCACACCGCGACACGCGTCGATTGACGTGCGACGTTGGGACGAGCTTCGTACGGGACCACGGCAGGCCCAGCATGACATCCCAGAGAACGCTCTCTGTAGGACTCCCCCTGTCGTTGCTGCACGAAGGATAGTTCTATAGAGAGAGACTGTCGTCTCAGGAGTCATGCTAAGCCTTCCAGAAACTATAGTCGGCGAGTGGAAACGTGACGGTTTGTATGTATAGTTCTTAATTGATGTACCATTGCGACATTCCATGAGGCTCGTAAGTGCGAGAGAAGGCACAAATCTTCTATCCTTTTTAACACGCTTTTATAAGCTTGGGCTGTATGTTTGTATGTATGTATGTAACTATGTAACGGAATCTTTGAGCTTAATTTTCACCAATTTCAAAAAGTCTGATTAATTTGAAACTTTGCGTACGTATCAAGGAGCAATGACAATACAATAATTTGATAAGTCTATCCTCTTATTCTGATCAGGATCGCCAGGATCGAACAATTTCGTCACGTATTGTCTGCGTGAGAGCAAGTGGCTTATAACTGTTATTAAATTCTATTACTGTTTTGTAATAGATTTTAGTAATAGTAATATTTTTTTTTATATTTTATAACCGCAAACATTAAGTCTTAGTTTTCGCCTTGAGATTTAAATACGAAACAATACCACGGATTGAGTTTTACGATGCCAGAGTCCTCTTGTGGGCACGTTATGACTGATACTGGCTTTATCAAATTCTAAGATTTAAGGATTTGGCGCGTGATTTTAATGTCAGCGTGATATGCCTGATGATGGATTTTAGTAGGACATTGCCCAAATTGAGCCTTCACGTTGTATCCATGACGTTTTTGTAAATGACCATACACGCTAAGTGTTTTTGGTGTAGAAATTGTAATTGTTTCAAACTTATAAATATAGACACAGATGTCAATCGTATATTGACTAAGTTTTGAACGCTAATAAAGTCCGGATGTTTTGTATGTGTAATTATTAGATATAATATTTTTTTTTGTTTGTACATTAAAATTTAAATCAATAATTCCTTTTTATGTTTGCTATAATAGCCGTTAGTTTATAAATACCCGTTAGGATGCCTTCTAACGGATATTTCTAAAAGTGTAAAAATTCACTTTAATCTATTTGCCGTGGGTGTCTTTCTGTGTGTCTACCGTATTCTTTTGCCTTGGATGACATTCGACTAGAAGCAAATAATCTAATAGCCACGCTAGGTAGATGCATTAGTAATAACGCCGTTCCTCGCATCACCGATATTGCCGTTCATTAATGAGACGATGATTGGTTGATTTGAAGTCTGATGTTTTAAGAATCGCGTCGCCTTATAGATCGCTGTTCCAGGATCCACGAAAAGAAATACACATCATTAGCACAAGAAAGCCTTAAATACTGTCATATGCAACCTACATCACGGGTTTCAGTTTAATACCAATTTCTTCTATTAGCACTAACTTCTTCTACCAGATCGTAACCGCTAAGCTGGCCCAATTGAGAAAAGTTGAGGATTTAACAAAACAAGCTGGTCAGGGTTTTAGGGAAGACTTGACCAAGGGGTAGATTTAATGTAACGATGTATTTCTTCACCATTGAATCAAATGATATTTGAAATTACCATTTAATATTAGATAGAGGAACACCCAGCGATCTGCAGGCCTAGCATAACGCTCTAGATAGGACTGTCCTTTCCGCTCATGCATGAACATGGTAAGATAAGCTCTACCCAGGGCATCATGCTAGGCCCGCTGTTTCTCTTCTCCCGCTATCCCTGCTGCAGAATAATCTATATTCTACCAAAAATTCTAGGCAGTACAATTGGCGACAGAACGGCCAACTAGTAAAATTCTATTGAATGTACACTCGAAGAACTTTTAATTTACTTAACCGGTGTAGATCATTTATAGCCTGCATCTCCGTTTTAATGTATCCCTCATTTATTCCGTTCTCGTTGTATTATACGTTTCCGATGGCAAAAATCGAACGATTCACCGAAAAAGGCCATTACACAACGCACTTTCACCGCGTGCGCGTGCGCCGGCGCCGGGCCGGCGTGTGTGCAGTAACCGGTCGTAAATATTACTTCAACACTCGCCCGCCCGCTATGGATGTAGCGGAGTTAACTAAATAAGCTCTGCTTTCGAAGTTGCTCACTTTTTGACGATGCCTAATTCTGTTCAAATCTAGCAATGCCAACTTTCACACGAAAATGGCTCCGGCTAATGCGCCGGTTGAGTGTCAAGAATTGTCTTGAACTAGCGGGGGTCGTTTAAAGGAGTTGTTCAAAATTTTTAACCGACTCCAAAAAGAAAAAATAAGTTACGTATATCTATGTATGTTTGGGCATAACTTCTTTTTTGCGTCGGATTCAGTATGATTGCAAGATGGTCCCATTTTTATTTTTGTGGTAATACATTAGAATCGTGACCGTAAATGAAATTTAATACTTTTTTAATATGCCATCGGTTTGGTGCATAAGATTTTCTAAGGTGACGCTTGCGAACCCTTTCATCACATTTCCGCCCTGTAGTGTTTTTTGTCAGTCTACCTTCATTAGCCCTACACATATATAGATCTTCTTTAAGGACGTTATGCTGATCGCCACTCTGGACCAATACACGTTGGGAATTAGACACGTTTTTAAATAACTCTCAAAACAATATCCTTTCAACGGGTTTTATTAAATTTTTTCTTCACCCATGTACATATTCATAACTTATATATTCACATATCATCCCAATTCATAAGTATGGATCTGAGGAAATTATTTTTCGTTATGTTTACTTTTGGAACGTCCGGAATATTCAAAGCCATTATTTTGTTAAATTTATCAGCCCCTAATCCATTACTAAGTATATGAAAATGTAAACAAATATTATATGATTTTTCATTTGAAAGTTATTCGATGAAGGAGTCATCGAAATAAAATAATTGGTTATTACAAAATTTTAAATAAGAATTAAAAAAAAAACTAAAAAGGAAAACTAAATTAACCAGGAGATTATGTTCATCTTCAAACCATGCGTAATAGCTGGATTTCCAAAGAAATCTACTAAAAATGATATTGTCTAACATTAGTAGAATTAAGTCGGTTAAAGAATATAGTTATATTTCATGTTTTTTTTTTTTCATTAAAATGCACAGAGATTTACTCCGATCTCATTAAAGCTACTGTTACCGTTAAAACAATCATTAGATCCGATTTATTCCGCGCTATCGGGCAATTTAGGCGTGTTCGGTGTGACAATTTAATTTGTTACGCGACCGCCCGACAGCTGACTCACCTGAGCTGACGTTTGGATGATAACCGTTACATAACCCTCCTTTTGGGCTTCGCAGCGGTCGGGTAAATACGCCATTTTGCAAAACGGATGTGTGTTATTACGAAAACGTGTCAAAAGACCGTGTATTTGCTTTATATAAAGACGGTTTCAAAACTATAAAGAGCTATGTGTGTATTGTAATATTTTCTTTTTAATACAATCTATTACTGTTATAATGTTTGTTAGACAAATCATATTATAAATAGAAATAGTTATTCTTAGATATGAGGTTAAAATGACTACATATAATAAACATAAAATACATACAGTAAATACACTTACCTGCATATTTTGTTAGTTTGTTAGTCATGAACATAGAAATAGAATGAAATAATGTGAAGAAGCAAGACATAGTTAGAGTAGAGCATAAATTGTAGCATAGAAATAAATAGATATGGCATATTTTAGAATAATAAAATATCAATAAAAGGTGACCGAGAATCAAGACGGTACGCCCAAAGGTGCGAGATCTTATATGGAGATAAGGTTGGACATTTTTAACGAGACTACGGAAAGAGAGTCACCTTCGAAGATAGCGAACCGAAATGTGCACGGGTACGGGAATCGTGTTGGTGATCGAGAACGCGGTCGGGAACGGGAAACTGAAACAATCACCTTCGGCGCCATCTATCTATGTCTTGCGGAACCACACCGGACTTACTCTGATCGTTTATAACTGGGCCGTAACTTAGCAATCCATCAGTTCCACCATAATCGACAGAGTTCGAGTCTTGGACACCGAGAAGACCGGCTTTCGCTACTCTGTGACAGCAACCTTTGAGTAGACCGTCACAGCTCCCTTCCAGGAGGCCGCCTATCATCCAGCAGTAGAAGAAGAATTCGCACGTCCCACCTTGCGGACACTTCTTATTGTCCTGTCTCTGTATATTGTCTTCAACTTTCTCGGTCACAGCTTCCGTTTCAGAAGTCTCCGCGACCTGGTCTTTCAGGTTCTTCCCTTTCCTGGCAGACTTCGCCGGTTTCAACGGCATGCTCTTGATGATTTCCGTTATTTTCATCATCTGCTCATCAGTGATAGGCTTGAATTTGGGTAAAACTGCACCGTTCCCGCCAAACTCCTTCGATATGTTGCCGGAATGGTATTCACGGAGGTTCGGCGGCAGGATTCTCGTGGGCTGGGTCTGTATGAACATCGGTTTGGTGGTGGGGTGCCGTCCGAAAGGTATGTACTGAGGTTCGAATGCCGACTTTTCCTTATCGTCCATTCTATTTTCCATCGGCCGGTGTGGTTCGCTCGCGTCATCTGCACGAACGACAAGAAGGTGAATGCGTAATTCTTTTTTTTTTCTGTTTCTAGAATAAGTATTTAAGGTAATACAAATTGTGTGTGAATGTTGTCGTGTGGACATCTGAAAATAATTTCATATTATTTTTAATAGAAATCTAAATTCGAATGAGATGTTTACGAGGAATATCGATTTATACATCTTTTGATCTGAACATATAAAAAGGACTCATAGACAGTATTACCTGTTTCCAATATGCATATATATATATATATATTATAGTTATTTGACCATAATATATATTTCATTTCTATTTACATTTCTTATCAAGTTTTGATTATATAAATCAACATAGATAATTTTCTTATTTAAATCATACGCAACATGCCTATTTCGTTTTTTTATAGTTTGTCGATTACATTATTTATGGATTTTATATGTTACTTTTTTTTTGATAAAAAATTTATGTACCCAATTTTTCTCCCTAGATATCATGAAGGAAAATTTTTTCTTGATTTGAATGTCATATAAATCAGATACAATGACTTTTTATTTATTTGGTGTTCGGCAAATATTTGTGACTGTGCCTAGTTCAAAGGGTTGTCTATTCCCCCTCTATATCCATAATTATCGTAAGTATAAACATTACCGCAAATTTCCATAGCATAAGTAAAACCGCGAACTGATCAAGTATGTGGAGTACTCTAATACATAGCAGTCAAACTTAAATTCGCTGATACAATTAAATAAAAGAAATTAATAGACAAGACGAAAATGCGCATCGCGACACGGCGCCGGCGACGGTGACTGCTGAAAGTTGGACGCGCACGCATCGCTTACACACGGGGAAAACGTTAAGGAAAGAATTGGTGTTTCATAGATATTAATATTATAGACTTAACACTTGCCTTAAAACATGTTTTGTAACAAAAGAGGCATATTTGTCTCTATTCATTTAGGCGAATTATTTTAACTATTTTTATGAAAAATTTAGCATTAGCGCAATCATCGTTTGACAGCGGCATTCAACAATATTCAATATAGAGCGGGCCATGAACGCTGGGACGCGTTCAATATGATCATGTTAGTCGATGAAACGATATGAAGTATTAACTCTTATTATTATACGCCATTGGTATTTCAATGAATTCTGGCAAGTATAAAACGATGAGCATGGTTGTATCAGATACCTGATTTTGTGGGTGACTTTATCATCGTGAATATAAAAAAAATACGAAGCCTTAGTCAAAGTCCGCGCCGTAGAATTCCGTGAAAACGTCGAGATAAAGTCATAATAATAGCTCTGACGTTTGCCTGACGCTAGACTTTTTACGTTTTCAAGTTCCTTTTGTTGAGAGATTTTCGTTTTCTATAATTCTAAAAAATATTTACGACTCATGTGAGACGACATCCTTAATTTTTCTGTAATTTTCATTGTAACATAATTATTTGTATATATTTTCATTGTTTCAATTTGAGTTCAAGTAGTTCTTTTCAAACTAATTACAATGACATCCGAATTGACGTCCTAACTAAACGCGATTTTCCGCTACTCTAATTATAATTTTACACATCGCTAATTCACGACAATCACGCGCAGGCGCTTACACTAGCCCGATGGCGGCACGGGCAAAACAAACGCTGTGCGGTATCCACGTACAGACACGCTCTGTCCATTGTGACCTCAACCGCGTCATTATCGTATTATTAGTCTCATAGTAATTAGCGATTGTTAGACGATATTTTGTAACACTAGAACTTTGACCGGCTATAATTGTACTTAACGAGCGAAAAGACGTTTTCGCGTCAAAACAGACGCTTATATTATATGAGTCTGGTTTTAAAAATTGATTTCGACATTTGACCATCCCGCTCCTGATCTTATTCCAATTGTAATCGTTATCTAATTAAAATAAAAATTAAGATCAGCAACTGCTCATTTTGCAATTATTGTTAAGTTTACCGAAGTCCTATCTAAAATCCCGGGATAGAAGTATATTATTTATATTTGGCTAATTAGGCTATATATATGCATAATTTCATGTTAGAGAGTGAAAGTTAACAAAACACACAAACAAATAAATTCACTATCACATCTGCATCTCAGTCGTTTTATTTAAGTCAAATTCAAAATATTGAAACTGATAAACATTGTATTTTATTTCAAATACATTGATATAAAAAAATTAAAATATTAGGTCTACCAAAATCAATTCAATACATTGTCATAAATTAAGATCTGTATAAACAGTACATGAGAATGGTATTCAACGGTTTATTAAAATTTGAACTTTGTAATGTAAAATATCGAATTTTAACATTTTTGTAGAATTTTTATTGTGATAGCATATTTTCCGAATTTTACAATATATTTTTCTTGGTTAAATTAGGACGTTAACAACATTGTGAACTTAATGTTTTAAATGGGTTCATGATTCTAAATGATATTATATATCAAATACGTAATATCCAGAAAACTAAACTCATCCACGATTTCTGTCATGTAATACTCCCCTTATTCTCATGAACCAGTGATTTTACTACATTTTAAGAATTAAAAGCGTCCTACAATTAATTTATGTTTAGTCAGATTATTAAAGGCCCGTTCAAGTTCACTAGTATACAATATACAACACGCTGTAATGTATGCGGTTAATGTTACTGAAGGAATATAATGTAATGAAATTTGGAAAAGTGGCATTCCTGAAGTGTTGTCTCGTCTTAATTCTTGATTCTTGTTTCCATTCTTGAACCACAATAATTTAATATTGAGGAGTTAGAATCTTACACCCTGATTCTGGCCCGCTACAGCAAATAAGTCAAGAAAGAAAGGTCAAGGAAGAGATTTGTTATTCTGTGATTTTCATAAGCAAGTTGACATTTATTATAATTGATCCAATTCTGAAATAGCTTATCAGCATCTATACTCTTATGTAAAATTGGTAATTGTAAATACGTTTTAAAAGCTATATCAGGCATCAAATCGTATGCATTTTCCCGTGTGTACGTGGCGAGAGTCAACGTACATTTTAATTATGCATTCGTAGCATAATCTTTGGATCACTTGTTTGTTTGTCTGTCTGTCGTGATTAACTGCGCGTGTGTGAGGTAACTGCGACTATATTTTATTGTGACACTGTAAACAATATGTTTATAATGTTGAATTAAAATTTTATGACTAATTTTCCTGTTACTTTATCGCCAAATTTTCACAAGTTTCCATTACAGCAGCATTCGTTCGAAAAATAGTTCGCAGTCCTATTTTTTTTTTATAATGTCGGCGATGTTCTCCTGATCGCAACAATATAAGATGCCAGTCGATATGTACTGACGTTATTGTTTAATCAAGGAAAAATTAAACAAAGAGCCAAATATTTTTTGCAGTAAATTATCTTTTTTCACAATATTTAGGTTATTTTGGTTCGAAAACGTCTGCACACCCATTACCACATTATACACTACACTATATCACATAAGATACTGAAAAATATGGCTCTAAGACATTATATAATCCATGCATAAAGCGGAATTTCATTAAAATATCACTCGATTGTACTTCGAAATAGAATCGCTGGCGTGAAGATCTGACATCGCGTAGCTCGATGAAATTTTGAGGAACTAAATGACCCGACATCCGAATCACTTGAAACTGATGTACTGGAAGATGTGCTTCTGAAGGCGCATGCCACCTAAAATCTAGATCTCGGGTTGGGTTGGGTTATTCTAGATCTAGAAGAAGAAGACTCAGTTTAGTTAAACATTTGCGACGTGAAAAATCTCACACCGCAGGCGTGCACGTTCGGAGACTTCATCACATTGCCAATAATCGATATTACTTAAATATATTGCACGTAAGCGTTGCGAGAGATATATCTTTGTAAGGTTATGCGTTTAATACCTAAGTGATATAACACAGGTTATGCATTTCATGAGATATCGCCGCCGATGGTACGTAATTGGTGGATGCATGTTGCAACTAAGCAGCTTTCGATCGGTATGCCCTTTTTAGGGACTTTCTTTTCAATGCTATTAGTGTATAGGAGTCTTAAAACGTAAAACGTATCTTTTAAATTATTTTATATGCTATATAAAGACGTTTGGACAAAAAAAATCCGTGGTGGTTGAGAGTCAAGTTCTACTTACTGATAAATTTATTAAAATAATTGTTTTTTCTCATATAGAAGTCCTTTCGCTTAAGTGAGATAAAATGCAACTATTTTTCGAATAACTATATAAATAACCAAGATTGTAATATTTCAAATTACCAAAAAGACAAAAAACGTTACTACAAAATAATGGGAGAAGATTTATGTATTGTTTTACATCTTAAATGTATTATGTAAAATTTAATTTGGTACATTTTTCAAGAAATCATAGAATATATGTTTTGTTGAAAAATAAAAAAAAAACTTATGGTTTCTTTACTTCTCGATAGTTATTCTTCTATTTCCACTTTTGTTAACCCTTCTGTTCTGTATTACCGTTCATCCAAGATATATATTGTTTCTTTCCATCTAAGATACATAATTTGACAATCTTTTTCGGAAATCAATATAATATCAATTTTTTCATATCCAAATCGAAATCGATAAGGCGATATCGGTTCAGTGGTTAAGAGCGTCGCTCTTGAACTAGAAGGTATCAGATTCGATCCCAATTTTTCGATCTTCACTCGAGTCAAATCAAAAACTTGCGCGCCTCCGACGGCGAGATAAGTAGCCCGACCCGCGCCGGCCACCGTGGAACATTTAAAGTCCGAGCGCCACAATCTAAAATAGAAATATTGTGGGAGAATGAGCGGTCCTAAAAACAAAGAAACTGTAGTGATTGAAGTGGGCGTTTCAAAGAAAAATAGCTTAGAACATCTACGTAGAAATGTCGTGCTAACGACCTTAGAGTAGCTGATGCGTAGATACTGCGCCGCGGCGTGTCGTGCGGCGGTCGCCCGATCACGGCCGCGCTTATAGTCTGGCCGAGTAATTTTTCGGGTTATGGCTATATTATTTATATTTATTTTCAATTACGTATTTTTATTATAGTTACTTCGTTAAAGTTATTCTAAAAAAGTAGGAAATTATGAATATTTGCGAATAGATGCACGATAAAATCCATCTCTGTACAGTACAGCATTTTTCGCACTTGGCGGATATTTTTCGTGCACGCGTCGAAGCGGGGGCGCGGCGTCGCCGCTGCGTTCATAAAAATCACTTTCTAACTTCTTAGCCGGCCGCGCTCGGCGCAGAAACAATGGAAGCCGCAAGTGATTTCACAATATCACCGATTCGGTTGCATCGAAAGTGCCATAGACCATAGACCATAGACAGGGGCATAGACGATAACCATAAAACTGCGAAAACGGACGGAAAGCAGGAGAAAAATGAGTTCAATTCGTATGTAAATCGCCAATTACGGACGAACGAACCCGCCACCGGCAATTGGTTGCGGTCCGAAACGAAAGTAATGTCGCGTTTAGAGAGACCTCTTTTTTTTATTCTAATACAATCGTCAGTCATGAGTCTAATCTGTAGTAAGTCGTGAGTCTAATACGAATTTTATTAGTCTATGCATTGTATAAGTTTTCACGTAAGTGCACTTTTTTTTCTCATAGTTAAATTTCAATATTTCATAAGTGATTTCGTTTATGTTGATGTCTTAACATGTAATGACAATACGTAGACATATTTCTTTTTAGAGATTTTGAAATTTTTGAAGATCTTTTGCTTTCGAAAGTGAATTAAATTATTCAATATGCAGACAATAGAAGGAAATCCTACCAAATGATAAATTTTATTTAGAACGTGATTTTCATCACACCTAAACACTGATTTTATCTAGAGATATATTCTATTTAATAACAGATTCGATCTAGAATATTATATTCTAGCCAGCCACAGATTTCATCGAGGTTGACACGTTCTAGCCTAAATAAAATAACAGATTTTATCTAGGATAATTTATTGTACCTAATTTCTATCTAATTAAAACAGATCGTTTCTAATAACCCTGCCAATCAGAATTTTTGTCTGGGGTGATACGTTTTAGATAATAACGGATTATGTCAAGGATTATATATTTTAGCCAATAATATGTTTTGTTTAGGATAATATATTTTATTTAATCACATATTTTGATAAATATATTATAGCCAATCACATAATTTGTCTAATATGATATAAAAAGAACCGGTTTTTAGTTTTCTGTGGGAAATTGATTTCCCACCTGTTTCTCCCAAAATTTAGGTTAATTCCTAACAATAAATATTTATATATGTGTATTGCCATTTGTAGTTTATGTCATGTAGTACCGTTTCTTGTTGAGAATGTAGCGACAGCAATCTAATTATCTCAAAGTGCTACCAAATGACAAAAGAACGCTTAGATTTCTTTTTCTATCTCGTTTTTGTAAGGAAAACACCTAGTTAAACAAACTCGAAAATTAAAACTGTATCCAATCACAAACTACCATCACAACAGATATATTTTGATATTACAGCTAATAGAGTTACATTTATGGGAGTTACATTCTAATTGTCGTTTTTATAAAATATCTAAATAAGAGGATCATAAAACACAAGTATCCATTTCGAGATAACTGACGACTACAACAAACGAGTCCAGAGATTCGAAGCAAGAGTATCAGAACAAGTTCTACCTGTTTTGATTCTGAATCTACTAAATAGTTCAACAGTTTCGGACGATGGGTGCGCAGAGAAACAAACCGACAAACAACCGACAGACCGGACTTCTAGGAAATACTGTATGCTAGTTCCGTATATTGCTTACGCGAATATTACGTTTTACATACAATTTTGCTATACTTTTGATTTGGCTGACCAAATGCGGCGTTGACGGAGAACTGTCGGTGTGATATTTAGTTCTTAGCTGAATTCCAATCAAAGCAATCGTGCTACGCCTTGGGGATTGTTTTAAGCCGTTCCCAGATTTTATCACCGCATAGATGATAGTGGATTTTATATTTAAACCGCTCAATTTGAAATAAAAAAAGAAGATGCACATTAAACCATTTGCATTGGAACCAAATTGGAGGAAAACATTCAAATACTGATGTCGGTATCGACCTGTTTCATGCCAGTATTTATTTATACGCGCTTACGAACATCGTCACGTCAGTACAACAATACCGACATCTTTTAGACATGCAATATCTCCTGTACGGAGGCGTGCGCGCGCGCCGGTCCTCGCGAACACTTTCACCGCGCGCGTTACGCTGCGCGCCGCCACGCCGGCAACGCGTAATATTATACAATTTACTGTTAGTTTTGTTACCATATGGCTTCGCTAAGAATTCAGCTCCGCCCGGTTAAATGTATGACGCGTTGTTGGCGGTTACCAAGGAGTTATGTCAATAGTTTATCAAGTTAGTAATATTTGCCGAACTTTATTGACATATTGTTTCCATTTTATTCGTCGTGTTAGAGGTTCGCTGTCCTAACGTGTGTCATGGCTATAACGAGCCTCATATAAGAAAAAAAAAACGAATAAACAAGCTTTAAAATCCAAAATGTTTAACGATGTTTTTATTTTACTTTTCATTTTAATTCATTAATGTGAAACTTCTTAGGTGACGATTCGATAATCAATAATTACAAGAGAAATTTTAAGGACAAGGGCGTCAAGTTTATGTACATTTCTATACAAGAAAGAGAAGAAAGATGTAACGCAGAGAGAAGAACAAATCCACATCACGGGAGTGAAGCAAAATAGAGGGACGTGTATATAACTACACGAAACGACAGAACAAGATTGTTGCGCATGCGCGCGTTGTAGATGCAGGCGTCATACGCTATACGGGTCAGTAGAAGTGCCACACATTGTGTAATTAATATTTAACATTGTGTTTTATGATTATTTACGTTTTTTACAAATATGTCCTCTGAATGTTTGATCATATCCGTTAAGAATTATTACTAAGAAGTTTCGCTTCTATTGCCTGTACGATGCTGCACGCGAATTATTTAGTTTTTTTTAAATTTTATTAGAGAAATCTCGTTTGTCAAATCTCATAAATAAATCCTCAATACCCAATATACAAAGTGCCATTTAGGAGGGGATGCCTTTAGAAGACGGAGTTCAAACTCTAGTAGTACCCTATACACACTCTTATTGCTTTAAATGAATATTTCTTGTATACATGTAAATTACGACAGGGGTCTTCATGAAAAGAACATAGTCCTTTATGAAAGGCTGACAACGCAATGATAACTCTTCAGAAGTTTCGAATGTCCACGGTTGGCGGTGACTATCTACTCTCTGGTGGTCTGTATGCTCGTTTGCCCCTTTAAAATCCTAAACAATGGTACTATCGTAACCGTACAAACGGTTTTGATAGTAATTTGTACTTTAACGTTTTTTTTCTGTGTAGTCCATAAAGTAGAAAGCAATTTTAAAAATATTTTGTAAATAATGTTATATGGCGCCATCTCATAGTGTTTTGAGGTAACGCGAGAGAATACAGAACTTGAATTTTCGCATATTTTGAATTGTATGTGTTAATGAAATGTATGTGTCAATGTATTTTTTTGGAATTGATCTATTAATTTTTTGGGAATGAACGCAAGCTACTTTATCCAAATTCATCATATTCCCATGGTATACCCGAGATACAGATAATGTGAATAAAATCGTAATTTCATGAGTTATAACAAGGATATGATAATTGTTTGTCACGTGTCTAATTGTCTATGATTCCTCTCGTTTGCATCATCTATTTCAATTTGCCGCATGAGGTTTATTTCATCCCACAACTGAAGCATAACCTGCCGCCATCTTTTTATTTCAGACTGACGAGCTTGGACCTCAAACTGTCCACGCTGGCCAAGTACAGATTGGGGGCTGCTGGTGACCGTCGATGACTAATGTCTTAACGCGGAGGTACAGACAGAATGGTTTGATTGGATTTAAGTTAAAACCTTATCGATCAATTCTCCCGTAATCAAGATCGAACCGGATAAAAAATAAATTCGGACCCCACCTTCTTAGTGATATTTGGTAAGATGTAAAGAACAACCCCACCTTCTTAGTGAAGATGCGAAGAAGAATCTCATGTTAGAGTACGGTATTACTCTGAGAAGAGACTTTCCTCATACTTTTAATTGTTTAAAATATATTCAATAAGTCCGTATCTACTCCGGTAGAACCATAATGAGCCGACTTGGCTCCAACACAACAATAGACCGGCTCGAGCAGTGCGATACCACACTCTCACGGGACGCGGACGCGAGATAGCAGCTTCTGCTGTTGTGTTTCGTCTAGTAAGTGAGAGTGATGGTGGCCCACTCCTCCCTCTCCCGCTTCAATCAACTCCATACCTCCTCCATTAAATATCCCATTTCTTTTTAACAGGTCGGCAATACGCGGGTGGTTGTTCTGGAGTTGCAAATGTCTATGGGCGGCGGTGACTAACTACTCTCCGATGGCTCGTCTGTTCGAGGTTGACAGTTCGAATACGCTCTAAATAAATATCAAACATGTTCGAAATAGATAATATTACAAACTATTACAATATTACGTTCTCTGCATCCCAAAGTTGACGTGAGGGATTCTATTGACCCTTCACTCCCCGTTATTGAGATCTGGTGAAATTTTGCCATTTTGATTACGTAATAATAAGTATGACCCCTTTAGAGCGCGTAATATTTGGCAAGTCTCCAGTAGACCCTTTCGGCATTGTCATCGGAATCGACGTCTCTGCCGAACAGAAACTTCGGTGCGCCGCTATTGGAGACCGAGCAGTTGCGCCGGCACCGATAAATAGTTCAAATAAGAAATAAAGGCTGCTATACAATTTTTAATCTGTACCCGTGTAAGTAGAAGTATTGTAGCCTTGTCACCACGGATGAAACGCTGGACAGATCGACGAGAAAAAAAATGAGTGAATCGGGGGTCATCCGGTAGATGTGAAACATCAAAACTGTTGTATTCTGTATCATTATAACTGGAATAAGACGAGGATGGCAGGTGTTGGGAGTGTAAAGAAGAAGCTCATGATCTTCATTAACCACATTTAATGTTACGTGCCATCAGTTAACTCTGATACAGTAGCGGTAGAGTTTGTTTCTCGTAGAATATCCTTTGATTCTATGAAAGTTACAATTGGTTAATGACAGCTAAAATATGAAAAGTACTTTTGGATGCAATATTCACTATCATTCATTTTGGAAACTTTGTAAGAAATGATAAAATTTAGTAATTACTGTTTACTGTTATAAAAAGCTTCATCACAGAAGGAAATACACGTTCAGACGCACACGGCGTAGGTCAAAACTAAGCGTATCCGAAGTGTGGGACGCTCGGTATCGTCTCGTGCCACCGCGTTATCCCCTCTACCTGCGCAGACGGCGTCGGCCAAAACCAAGCGTCTCCTGAATTTTGAGACATCTTGGTTTTGTCCCGGCCCAACGCGCGTGTAGCTGTTTCACATCAAAAAATACTTTCATTTATTGACGCGGGAAGTGAGTCGAGGAGGGAAATATATTCCTTAGTTGAAAATCTGTGAACGTTGAGATTTGATTTTAGAAATGAAAAATAAATCAAAAATAATATGCGTTATTTTGTGCAACGTTATTGTGTACTTTTGTAATTGAAACAGTATCGTTTGAATTTCATATCAGATTTTTTTGAATTACTTAAATAAATATATGTTTTTGTATGTTATATAGATTAAGTCTTAGAAAAAATTCAAATTCTCTGTACAAATAAAGCTCATTCTCATATTTTTAAAGAGAATATTTGACATCATAAAAGCATAAGAAATGGGATTTCATTAGAGAAATATTTCAAAACATTAAAATTATGCAATATGTAAAGTAACTTTTTCACATTAGCATAGAGCACAGTTAGACATTAACCTTTTTACCGTTACTGGAGTTAACTGTTTGAGCGCCGGCCGCTGCTTGCGTAACGTTCAAAAATAAAAGTAAAGACGACCAGAAAAATAATATTGACACTATAAGATAGCGTTCGTAAATTAATACTTAATAATAAAAGAATGCATTTATCTGATGTAATTAAGCTTCGTGTGATGTAGGCGCTTCCAACGCGTTGAATGGGTATTCGAATCGCAACTGGAGAATTGTGAATGGAAATGAAGTACGGAAACGAAATGGGAATTGAACTCATGATTGGTAGCTAGAATCGACATTGGGATCAAATCGGTGTGGGGTTCAATAACGGAAAAAAGTTAAACTGCATTTATAGTGACTCATTATTTTAAAATCGCTTCATAGAGAATCTATATACAATTGCATTCTTATCTGACTGTTGTTTGGGTATAATAAAAAATATCATTATTATCTGTACACGACATAGACATTGTATCAATAACTGTTGATATTATAAAGGGTTATACGTAAAGGTTGTCCAATATCTCCCAAAACATACGTCCAAATGTTTTTGTACCGTATACGGACCGATTTGTATTGTACGGGACCCCGAGTCGGAATTGGAGATCGCGCTTGTCCGCTTCCGGCGCAGGCGTCGAAACAGAACCTTTCTAAAGACCCAAAGGAGAACGGTCGTTACACAATATTATATTCAAACTACCGGGTGAATCGTAACTAAGTGAGAGATTATCGTTTCGCATTTACGATGTATAAATTACGTTTTTTTTTTTTGTCGATTTATCTACCTATAATATATATAAAATGAAAACGATTTTGCTCTGTCAGAACATAAGTTAAAACTAGTAAGCACATCGGTGTGGTACTTTGACTATTCCAAACAGAATTGTTTGTAGGCAGTCAAAGAATATTTTATTTTTTGGTTACCATACATCCTTCAGTTTTCATACATTCAATTTCTTAATTGATCAGTGAAACGGGCCGACGGCGGCTAGCCTTTATGTAGCTACATATATTTGATAATAATAATATAAACATCACGGCTATTTCCCAGGAGGGTAGACAGAGATTATAGATTTCCATATGGTATGTCTTTGCATATCTCTCTTGTTTTACTGATATCCATCAATTTTTTCATGAAAGCTTGATGGTTTTGGGTACTATATACATTATCTTTATACGTGCTTAAGATACAAGTAAACATATGAACCATTAGACTTGCCACCGACGCCCATAAACACCTGCAACTCCAGAAGAGACATTAGGGCGCTGTCAACCTTTTAGAAATGAATAGAGTGTTTTATATATACATATAAATAAAAATAGTTATGCATATTAACCACCCGACAACTATTTTTTGATTTTTTTTGTCTGTTTGTCCGGGGCAATTTCGGAGCGGGTGAACCGATCTCGATGGAACTTTTACCGAAACGCAGAGGAGTTTATTGCTACAAACAGAGTACTCTTTATTTCCAAAACATGTAGGATTCCTGTGTGAAAATTGAAAAACCCTCAAATATCTAGTAATATGATCGGAATCGAAACGAAAGTGAAACCGGGATAGAGACTCAGAGTAGGACCGTAATCGCAGTCCAAGTAGACACAGCGCCGTCAGTCGATACAAAAATATTCAATATCACCGGACGAAACGCAACAGCTGAAGCTGCCACTACGCGCCTGTATTCTGCGTCTGATTCAGGCGGTGCGGTGTTTTCGGGGAAGCTGGCTCATTCTCGTGCTTCAGGCGAGGGGCCACAAAGTGGCACTACCACTCTGATGGGCAGATAAAACCGAAAATTTAGATGCAACGACATCCGCGAAACGGATTTGAAGCGATCGATTTAAAATTTCGCGATAATCGGCGGCCATTCGTCGATAAAACAGATTTGAAGTGTTATCGCGCTAGAACTTTTAAAACATTTCGTATTTAATAAAATAACATTCAAACCAATTACGGAAGTTCTATGTTATTGTTTTTCTCTCCTGACTTGCTCAATCAGTTATTTTTTGTTTTTCATTGCGAATGGCTGGATGAAAATGTGAAATTTTAAAAATGTTTTTATTAATTACTTAATAGGTATATGTTGTGACAGTTGCCAAGGCACAACTGTATTGCATTATAGACTATGGTAAATATTTTTGATGCGTTTTGAAATGTCTAAACTGTATTTTGCATCCAAAAAATTGAATCAGAAAGTTTAGTAAAAACGTTACAACGTCTTTATACAGTTATAGCTCCTTATATGAAAAGTGAGGTTATATTCGTTATTTTAAATTAAGGATTACTTAAAGATATATTAAAAAAAAACCCCAGGCAAGTGCTTGTCGAATTCGATTACTGAGGGCTCCGTATAAGGAGATCTTTAAATAGCAACTTGGGGCACATTGTCGATAACTTGCAAATCAGTGATTTAGGGTTGTAATTATTTTTTACAATGTTAATTATCAGTTAAGCTAGTATTTATAAATTGTATAACGATAGGGAGAGGGATGTTTGTTAGTTTATTGTATTGTTTGTTTATTTTTCAAAAACTGAAACTACTGTAGCTAACATCGTATAAATTTTGCACACAATCTGTCATTGGCTGTGACAATTGCCAATACATAGGATATAAAGGAATGTGCAAAATGTGCAAAGGAATCGAATCGAGGACTAGGATAGAAATCGAGACTCAAAATATGAACGGCGGAGAAACTGTAAGGGTAGAGATTTGGGGTTGAATACACACAAAATATATTTAAAAAAAAAATCGTTTTATGTGTCCACACGGACGGAACTGCGGGCAAAAGCTAGTATAGTATGTATTTTATTGCAATAACCATGGGATGCCAATAACACATGGACTTAAAACGCAGTACTTATGCAGATCAGATGTATCGTGAACGAAAGATCAAGTGCGAGACGAGTTTTGCTAAGAACTGGTTCTTATAACATAAAGTTTTCATATACA
The DNA here is from genome assembly GCA_005406025.1 of Eumeta japonica. Taxonomy (NCBI): domain Eukaryota; kingdom Metazoa; phylum Arthropoda; class Insecta; order Lepidoptera; family Psychidae; genus Eumeta; species Eumeta japonica. The sequence goes on along the minus strand of BGZK01000814.1, from coordinate 85,761 downwards.
CGTAATCAGCGATTCAACTGAAATTTTTGACGTTCTGTTTTTTTTAAGTGGATACGTGTATGTTTTCGTTCATAATAGGGGTCATTTCGTTAACACGAACTTATGGACTAACGCCATCTGTTGGTGCATATGTGAAGGCAATCGATAATTATGCGTTTATGTTTTTTAATTTGTAATAAGAGCATTTTGTCAACATGAGCTTATGAAACAACGACATCTGTTGGCGGTTAAGCGAACGAAGTCGGTATATCGACAATTCACTAACGCGTGAGTCTGAGTCGACAGGACGTACGCAATACTTTTCACATGCTGATTATTGAAATAAACACGATCAACGTTTTTTACAAGTGAAAAGTGTGCAAGTGTTTAAATTATTTATATACACAATCATATCTCAAAGTTAAATAATTTCGAGTTATTTTTTCGTTACATTTCATACTTTTCGTGCCATCGACCTGCGCTTAATAAATTCAATTCGAAATAAACTCAGTTTGAAACATTGATTCGTGTATGTAGTTCTTCCGATTGCCCGAACATCTGATACATCAAATCATATCAAAGATACAACAAACCAGCGAATTTATATAATGAAACAGGTGGATGGAAAATGGATAATACTCCTATGAAAATTTTACATATGTTTATTGGGTCAGGATATGCATGGGACTTGGTACACTTTCGCATCGGTTTTCAACCGACAGACAGGACATTAGTCGGCACAGTTTCAAGAAAAAAAAATCTTTGATCGATCACTATTGATCGAGGAGCTGAGTTTCGTTTAACTTTAAATGTGATAGAAGGAATTGCAATGCGGGAAATCGGGACTCATTCTAACATCGTATCAGCTATATCCACGATATCCATGTGTATCTCCGATATCCCCGACTGTCGACGGTTTTTGATGGTTTACAACAATCGATCGGAACCCCGTTCCCCTAATGTCTTTGTTTATAAAAACACATGAAATAATAGATTTATTTATATATATTATATAAATATATATTTATTTATATAGTATATTTCAAACAATAGTTTATTGGTAATTATTTATCTTGGTTAAATCTAAGTATTGGCCGTCCTGCACACTGCAGATGATACCGTTTTCCTTTTTTTTTTTTTACATATGCCTTATTCAGTTATTTTGATGGGGATTCTGCAAAAATGTTCCTCAAATTTTGAGACTATATTGATATGATTTTTGAAACTCAAAAGCAGAGCTATAAGGAGCTCGTAAATTTTGCTATCAGTTTAAGCTATTTTGAATGAAATTATTTTCGAGACATGTATAAAAAACACATATTATTATTTTTGTACTTTTTTAATAACCATATTTATTTGTTTCCATATAGTTGGTGCCTGGAGGATGTGAGGGTCGGAGGGATGGAGGTGCGGAGTGTGGGAATGGGTGTGGTGTGTATGTGTGTGTGTGTACGAAAATGCGGGCATATTTTGGATCATAAAAACAAACAGTCGTTGTGAAATTCTGATTCGAGCTCAGCATAGTTGGGCATGTAACGGCCAATTTATAAATAGAAAGAAACGATTTTTCTTTGCCCGTGAATTAGTTAAAAACTACTGAACATGTCGGTATGGAATTTAGATTCTTATGGGAAATATACAATATATTCGAAAATTAAATTTACTTTATGTCGTAGGTTATAAGACTTGAATTACGTCATAAAATTTAAATAATTTACAGTATTCTGTACTATATGTATAAGGTATATATAATGAATATATTATATATATATAATTAATATCAAGGGTTCCCTGATACCGTTGAACGGACCCTTAAAATCGTGTACAACTTTAGGCCAGCGGCGGTCACGGCCTCGTCTCAAAGGATTAGTCAAGGTTTAAGACCACAAAAAGCTTCAGAGCTTTGACCGGGACGCGCTTTTTTTATACAATCTTTTTATTTTTTTTCTGTTGTCAAACGACGCTCAGCTCGGCTTGGACGCTAATCGAACGACGCGTGCGCAATCATTCTAAATTTTGAGCTCCCCTCGCGATCAACATAAAATAAATCTATTTAAATCGGCCTCCGCCTACGTCTTCACCAACGTTTACAAGAAATAAGTTATTATCCCATTTCGAAGTAAAATCACTATCTCGATACCGATTCGTGTTGTTTTAATCCGAGTATTGCTTTTTCATTACTTTTGCCTTCACTTATCTATTCACCCGTAAATGCGGACGGGAAGGAACTTGAAGCACGTAATGAGTCACGCTGGATGAGAACGAGGAAGAGAGATAGAGGAGGTAAGGGATGAAGACTGAAGGAAAATTAAGTAGAGTGGGTGAAGGAAATGGAGGAGTTGAGACGAGAATTTTTTTGTTCCTTACTTAGTCATTTGAATTTAGCCGTGATTCGCGTTATACAGTTTTTGGATTTGCCTACGTTTTATATATCTATATAATATTTAATTATACATTTATGTAGACGCTCGACTGCGACATGCATCAATATTGCGGCACGCATGCCGCCGCTGACCCTCGAAGCGTGCTATGCAGATCTTCATTTTCGAAGAACAGTTGCAACGAAATACAGTTTTGAACAGAAATGCACATGATGGATATACACCAAGCGTAGTGTGCCCAGCGGACTGGAGAACGCATTGCATTTCTCTCTGACCACCATTACGTATTGACACGAATTAGTGATAAATGCTAATGTTACTATGAATGCTGGGCATTCGGGCCGAGTTGGTCGAACTTGACGAACTCTTCAAAACCTCGAAAAATACTACACAATTAAAAAATGCATACATGCATGTCCGTGTATAGAAATGCAAGCGAATCGAAGTCTTAATTAAGTCGCCGCATAATGTGCATACGCCGTGTAACGCGAATGGTAATGAGTTTTGGTACATCGTCACGCGATGCGCGTGCGCTGCGGACCACACGAACACGGTATTTACGATAATGCAATCAAATCCATGTGCATATCAAACGTGGGCTCAGGAAGGGAAGTGCGAGGCGGTGCATTGCGCTCGCGTAGTTTTGCCTATGTTGGGAAGAAAGTGCACCGAAAAAAAATAAAATGTATCTTATTGATATGTACCCCTTTGAAAGTAATTGTACAGGCGTCTAAGAGTACAACGCGTGAAACTCTGCCGTTGTGAATTGCCTGCGATTGATGCGATGCTCAAGTACAACGCTCCTCGATCCTCCTTCTCCGCGTTTATGTATTGCGACGCTTTCGTGACTAACTTCACGGCGGCGGAGTTTGTTGAGTTGTACTTGATTGATATGAAAATAATGCGCCTTTATTATTATTGAGATTAATATTTTCTTAAAATGCCTTAAAAAGGAGTTCAGAAATGTTTGGAATCTGATTACAACATCGAAAGAAAATACTAACAAAGGATTGCACAACGTCGGTGTATACCATATTTATTATGGGGTATAAACGATGCTGACGTCAATATATACCTCATTTATTATGGGGTATAAATATGTCAGTTTGTTTGTCAGTGCGCTAGTTTCATAACGCGTGTATATTCATTAGTAACATTTTTGTTCAGAAGTGTATATACTTGAAATAATTTCTTAAAAATTAAGCTCTACATAGCAATGGACTTAAAACCTCATCTTCGAAGTTCTCAACGGTGTGCAGCAATGTATAGTGATCGAGTTAAGGTGAGGCTCGACAAATATTTTAAACAATGGAAGGTTAGACGCACACCTCTTCATAATATCATATAGTCAGTTCTTTTTGGATGTCAATACATAAAAATATACGTGCGACAAATGTATACATGTAATAAAGCAGTGAGTAGCTATAAAAAAAATTAGTATTTTTTAAACAAATATAGAATAACCACTCTGAGGGGTATTAGAAATGTTGAAAAAATAGGAAAATATATTTCAGTAGTTTTTATAACTTTTGCCTGTCTGCCAGTCAATGTGTTCGCGATCTACGCAAAAACCGTTGGACAGAATTTGGCGAAATTTGGTAAGGTAATAGTTTATACCCTCGAGTTACATATACTTTTAATTAATCTAATTTTTCTTAAGTATCACGTATATTTTGCACTGAACCGGAATGTAGATTGAGACTAGAATGTGTATCGAACGCGAAGTCGGGATTTAGATCGAAAGCGGGTACAGGGTATGGGACCAGCTCGATATAAAATGTAACAGAATGCATTCGATATTTACGCAGACGGAGCCGCGGGAAAAAGCTAATAACTACTAAATAATCCTTTTACGATCAATAATACCAACAGAAATTTACATATTAAGATTTAATTCGAGAAATGCTTAGAGGATTTTCGACTATAATAAATAATGATATATCGAACAATATTTTCAAAAAACTATTTTTCTGAGGTAATATTTCAGTTATTATAATTATGAAAAAATACTTTTGGGTGTGGTAGAAATTTAGATATAGCATCCATCGTGTCATTCTTGGTCATAGACCATAGCTAGTTAGGGCTTGTCGTTGACGAGAATCTGATCGTAGGCCATTATCGACATCGCATCAGATATCGCTTTGGGAATACTTCAACATACCTAATTGCAACAAAACGACATAACGAAATATTTTTATATAAACTTAACTGAAATGTGATAAATTTCAACGCGAAATATGATTATTAAAAAAAATCCCGTTTGTCTAAGGACCATGTTCCCCGTTCGCCGTACTAGCAACGTCACAGTTAAGTTAGCCTCACAACTTTCACTCACTTGACGGAGCTACGTGAGCGTGACGAACATACTTGTTACGATGTGTTACGACTTAAGAGGGCTCATCCCGTGCCAGTTCTTTTTCTAAAACACTTCGACTTTATTTAATAAGTACTGTTTAAATTTATTTCAGTACATTAAAAGTCAGAAATTAGCTTTCCTCGCTAATCAATAATCAGTGATTAACTATGTTTTACTGCGTCAAAAATTGCTTTTTGGTAATTGTAAACATCATATTAAATCATAGATAATTACATTCGAAGTTTATTATTTTTGGTTACGTATTTTCACTTATAAAGTTTTATAATGACATGAATTGTATTAATAAGTTGTTTTAACATTAAATGACTTATTTGTTATAAAATAGCAAGTTTTAAAACCAAGGTAGCGATTGAATTTAGTCCAGCGCTGGCGGCTTAGGCGACCGTAACGTACTAGGCTATATGTTTATGAAAAGTGTTCAGAGCCCAGACTAGAGTTCTTACTCTTTACAACTTAATCTTTAAGGTTGTGATCGTTCGCTTCACCAACTCCGAATAAACCATCAAATTAAAAGTTGAATTAAAAAAATTAACAAGCGAAAGCAAAGAATTGAGATGCAAAAAAAATCTACCAAATGTATTAAAGGATGTTCTTTTAATACGTACATGATTTTTTAATTGAATAAAGTAGTGTTTTGTAAATCTTGGAGGGGTCATATTAACAATAAAATAAATCCATCAAATCAGAATTTAACCATTTTTTATTTAATTGTTTAGACGTTTTAAACAGAAAACGAATATATATTTTTTTAATTTTTATAAATCGTCTGCTCTTAGAAGCTTTGTTAATTCGATATGTGTGATTAGACTTCTACGACTTCGGCTGTTGACCTTACCCGTCGACTTATATCGTCGTGTTTATTAATTTAGAGAAATATAGGTTTTGTATCGTTTTTCTTCTATCGATCACCACAAGAGATCACTATTGTATAATACTAACATAAAAGCAGGGAACGGCCATAAGACAGATCGGCGCGTTTGGCGCACAGCGGAGGAAAAAATACAGTGGGCCAGTGATCTGCGATATAGGTAGTAATGCTCTCCTAGCCTAGACACGACGCTGGGTTGTTGCATGATGTAGATATTTAAAAATAAGTGGTGCGTATATAACTTGAAATGAAGAATCCTTCTATTTATATAAATTTTTCACCTGTTTTGAGAAACGGCTATAACGATTTCTGTAATAAATTTTTATTTTGATAAAATTTTCCTTTTTAAATTTATCTGTGTAAGTGTCTTCCTTAGCAAAACGCGATTGATGCAATATTTTTCTAGGCTTTGTTTTATAGCGCCATCTAGTACAATTTCGAGTTGTATCGTATTGTTATTATGCTATGGGATATAATATGGTCGCATTACCATCAAAATTTAAATAATATCTTAATGAACTACAGATAGCATTATCTTAACTTAAATGAAAGAGTGAGTTTGTTTGTATGTTTGTTTGTGTGTTACGATTTCATGTCTTAATTTACAACTGATCATCATGAAATTTTGCATACTCTATGTCAGGTATATAGAAACGGACGTAGACTACTTTTCAAGCGAATTTTTTTGTGTTTTGGGTTTCTGTTTTTATATATTTAAACTTCACTATCCCCGGGTAATATAGGCTATATTTTATTTTGATACTAGCATTTGTCCCGGCATCAAACAAATCGGAACGACGAATGGTATCGGATTCAAAAGCCATACAGGGAGCAGAATCGAGAACCGGGACCGAGGACGTAATTGAGAACAAGGCTGGAATCAAACCGAGTGTAAGGCCGGGATTAGAATCAAGAGCGTGTCTAGAATCAAAGTCGGGACGACAGCGTGACCAGAATTGAAATAGAGTGAGATAGTTCAAAAATTAAAGATAAAGTTACACATCCTATGGCTACGCGAGCGAAGCAGTGGCTGGAGAGCTAGTATTACATAAAACAGACAAATGCACAGTGTTACCTTATTAAGGCTAAAGTTGATCGCAGGCAAATTCTTTTATGGCTTTCCACAACAAATTTGGAAGACGTTGCCAAAACTATTTATTATTGGAAACGCAAAAGAGAAATGTACACAAATCATTTATAATACTAGATACTTTGCAACAGCAATAAAAATAATTAATTCAAAATTATGCTATCTCCGGTTGTTTTTGTGGACTAGATTTGAATTTTGGTCGTTGAGTTTGATGAGTTTAAAATTTTCGCATGCACAAGAATGTTGTTTACAAAGCGCTCGTATAAGGCGTTTGTATTTGTAAATGCATCCACTTTTACAAAAATAGATTGTCTGAATGATTTGTTTTCATCTTCGTATTCAATTTAAAAATGGCCATACAAATGGAAAATAAATTGTTGTGTGAATTGTATTGGATGACGTCATAATGGCACCACACATGTTTCCACCAGATAAATTATTAATTCTTATACGAAAAGGTGTAAAAAAATTAAACAAAAAGTCAAAACTAAGGTTTCGAACTTCGGCACTGTTAAGCCTCTATGAACAACGACAGCCGTATACAAAGAGTTGAATTCTGACATTCATGGCGCGAAACAAGGTATGAGAATTCTTTTATGATGTCCACTAATTCCTTCAGAATTATTCACTGAATATTAAATTTTAAATATACTCCTCATCGGACTCACACGTTTCTAAACGTCCACAAAAGCCTCCAATGACACGTGTACTCGCCTGAAAGTCACGGGCTCTCGTAAAAATTGTTCTTACGGTAAATCTTCGTACGGTTTAGAAAATAGAGGGAGGGGCTCAGATTCTGCAACTTTCTGAGCGATTATTTCCGAAATTATTCACGTAAACAGAAAATTGCTTAAAACCATGAAGTGCTTTTAAAATAACTGTTGAAATATGTACTACTAGTTGAAGTTTGCTGAAAAATTTTGTTTCAGCTTATGTTACATGTGGTGCCCTAGAAAGATTGATTTTGTAATTTAACCACCAATTTAAGTAGCGATTCATAGAAGACACTTACACTATAAAGTTCATCAATATACGTCTTGTACTATAAGTTTTTGAATGAAATGCTTGTGATATACAGGCGGACATGACGAAACTATAAGGGTTCCGTTTTTGGTATTTCGCCTCTGAACCCTAAAACCCGCGCCGAGAAGTGCTACGATTCACTAAAGCATTTGACATTAAAGTTGACGAAAAAATAGTTTATTAAACAGGCGACGTCGGCTAAGCGGTTAGCTCCGTGCCTTAGATAAGTTCGAATACGACACCCGACCAAGGGTAAACTGAACGATGAATCTGTAAGTTAAGTTAACTTAGAACCACTCTCTTCGTGCGTTGGAGATTGCCTTAAGCCGTCGGTCGCTGATGTCACTGCAAGTGTTCGCTGGCAGCGCGTAGAGCCTTATCCGAGTCCCTCGGTGGGAAATAAGTTGATTGTTCTACGAGGGACGATGTAATTACTGGTATAAAAGAATAAAGCTTAAAACCCCAACTTTGCATATAAGCAATATATGACATATAGAATGAATAATATTAGTTTGCCTTACTTAAATTTATTACTGATTATGATGATGTCTTGTTTACAATGTTCAGGAATTGGTTTTTAAGACCTTCATATGAAACATTTTCATTTTCTGAAAAACATTCCACTGTTCATGGTCTAGACTCTAGACCGTTAAAGTCCATAGATATTTCTTTTTGAGTGAATGTAATCTATTCTACGCCTACCGGCGTTGTATAACCCCCGCCTCAACTTCTAGATTACGACACGAGGTAGTCGCTCCCAGTGTCCTAATACAGGTTTAAAAGCCCACGTGGAACTTTTCTGCCGACCGTACACTAAATAAGGATCCGCTAATGGCCGCAATAAAAACAATATTTAAACTGCTTTCGAATTTTTATTACATGTGTTGCGAAATTGCTGTTTAATTACAAATTATATATATATATATATATATATGTGGTATTGACTTAAGATTGTATACTACATCGGTGAACTTATTTGAAGAGTAACATGTTTTTAACTATTATTTGTTTATAATTATTAAGTGTTTTTCATTTAAAAATTTGTTTATTTTAAATTTTAATTAATCGTAAAGAAATCAAAATAAAAAAAATTAGTAAATACAAAATTACATGTATGGAATTTTATGACATTTGCATTTATGGGGATATATTTTCAAATTAATCCTCATATTCATATCCAAATATTAAGAAGTGATTCTCAGAATAAACTATCAAACCAAGCCAAATAACAATAACATTATAAGGTACAATATCCACTTGTCAGAATCCAACGACAACATTACCTTAAGGTTTTTTAAGGCATATATGAGAAAAAAAATAATGTTTAATTTTTTAATATTAAAAGCCTAGGCTTGACAACGCACGAGCGCATGAATAATGTGGAACTCCACGTCAACGCCACAAAACGAGTATACATATTTTGTGCTGAAAGTCAAATTTCAGTACTTCAGTATGTACGACGCATGAAAAATAATAAAAAAAATATGTATTTTCCTGATTTTCAAAGCCGATTTTTACTTAGTTTTAAATTCTGATTTCGCATCTAGTGTATTTTGTATTTCGCCAGGGAGACATCAACGTTTTTGATATCGGCCAACGAGTATAATGCGAAATCAGTTGTATTGCATTACGTGCACGCGCGTGATGTAAGAGCGGAGAAGGGCGGAATATGAGATCAGAAAAAAAATGCATCGACAGGCCGCCGTTACCTCACAGCTGCACCGGATGCATAATATCTATCACGTCACAATCGCAATTTCGCGCGATCGTTGAATCATCAAAAAGATCATCTCTCCGTGTGCGCCCGCGCACGCGTGTGTGTGCCTGTTTGCGTACAGAATCCCGTGCATTACTGCCGCGTTACGTCACCGCTTGCGTCACGGCCGCGGGGTTGCGCAACGCGCTCGAAAGTGGCCGCTAGAAAGTCAACTAATGGCGCGGTTTCGCGACAAATATCGCAAGGAATTGAAGCCGGTGCATGCGACGCCTTCGAGAGTTCGATTCTGTTGCAGTCGTTTTTTTTTCCACTATCAATCGTCACCGGCGCCCGATTGATTTGAGAATCGGACCCTCGTGTATTTCTTTTTGAGGATGGCGTAGTGAGCGGCTAACTGATTGGCAGACCTAACGTACTTAGTTTTATTTTCTTCACAAATGAAACACTTATTCTGTGGTTACAAATAAAGACGTACATGAGAATTTTCTTTTTATTGTTTTGGGTATGTGCGTCTGTGTATGTGTGTTTGTCTGTGATTTAAAATATGTGTATTGATATTATTTAAACGTATGTACGTATTAAAATTGTGTACTTTTGTAGTAGTAGAATAGTTATAATCTTGTATATGTAAATATATAGCTAACATATATTTGTATGTATACAAATCAGTGTTTACTTTCACATTTATATTGATATGTGCAACTATTGCTTGTTGCGTTATTTCAAATGCAATTTAGCTATCACACATAATATCGTTCAGGTCACGTGACCTGACAAGGTGACTTGAATATATTTATGTATGTATTCAAAAATACATACATAGCGATTTCCGAAATCGTCTTAAAAGTTTGATGAGAATTTTTTTTTAAAAGGGTCGCTTTTAAAGTTTGTATATACTATAGGCGACTTCACTCAAATAAAAAATGGAAATAAAAAACAATTCTAATTGCTGTTAAATTTGGCTCCAATTGTGGAATTTTGAAGTTACTACATTACCGCTATATCACAGTTTCTCAACAAAATAATTGTCTACGTAATATAGACCACAGACGGCATAATATATGCGACATCATGTATCTGAATATTTATCGCTGGAAATGAAGTTATGCAACTTTTCCGTGGGAATTGGTTATATTCCCCCGGGGAACTTGAAAGATGAGGAGCAAAGCTCGGTTGCACAGGCGTTGGACCCTTTTTATGGCCTCAATGTTATCACACCCTCAATCGGAAGCTCTACAAAATAAGGTTTCTAAGGAGGCGCTTTCGTTTAATTGATGCGTCGAATTGGCATCACCTTCCACGCGTCTGTAGTGAAGCGATACTAACTTTTTTTTGTATCATCCAGTACTTTGTACAGGCAAAGACATATCTCTTTGCACAGAACATTTCACGTCGCTGGTTCAGTCCGAGCCGGCGGCTTAACTTTTCCCCCGAGACTCGAAACGAGTTGGTCAGTTCGACAGAAATCAAAACACTACGGTCGATTCTCCCGCGGCTATATATCATCGGAACTTGGTACACTAGGACTCGAAGATAACGCTTTGACCAATGAGCCACCGGATCTCACAAGTATGCTATTTCACGTGGCTTCACACGTGCGATTCGTACTTCACATGGCTTCTCGTGAGCGTCGCTCTGTAACACAGCTTTCATGGCTGGTATCCTGGGTTTTTACTGGCTTCTATTTTTACTGCCAACAATAACAACGATTAATACACCTTCCACGTGAATGCGTTTTAATTCCACACATGTTAATTGACATGTTTTGTTGTTCCAATTCATGTCACATAATCTGCCTTTCGCAGATTACATTGGAATGAAATAATATATCAATATTTTGTTCCATTCCAATATAAAAACCACTAACACATTATCTAAGTATTGTGCAGATAGATATTTATTTAGGGCTCGTTTAGGATCCACTGAAAGACAAATTAGATTTTTTAGGGTTCCGTACGCCTGGTGACATGATGAAACCTAATAAGATCACTCCCATATCTGGCTATCTCTCAGACAGAATGATTTCTATGAATCTTATTTAGAAAAAAAGTTATTGTATGGTACATACACGGTATTGGCAATCGCCAACACTGTGTATGTAAAATCTGTCGTAAAAATTAACCATCATAATTATGAAAGTTCAATTCTACTTCAGATTTTCTAAAAAAGTACTTTATTTTCTTGTGTTAGTGAACGAGTTTTCGTCCTATTGCTCAAACTCATACAGATGCATTTGTATTTATTCAAATTCAAATTAGTTAGTAAAAAAGCCGCCCAAGTGTGAGTAGCACTCATGCTTTGAGAGTTCTGTACAAAATTAATTATGATAGAACTATGGTTATATTCGCACTAATATCAAATACAGATCAATAAATTGTACGAAGCAATGATTATAGTTCGGATATTGTGAGTCTGACGCGTACACTGAAAAAAAAACACAGTTACAGACAGACAGACAAAAAAAAAAACGATCAACAAACATTCAGACCCCGAGGCGATATCGCAAGTCTTCCGTACCTCGGTCACCTCGCGGTGCGGGCGCGTTCGAGAGATATACATTTCCGCGATGCGTCAGCGATTATCGGGTACGCTCTCTAAACGCGGTGTTGACGGTAGTGATCTATGGACTCGCATAACACAGTTAGGCGCGTTTTGTAACCGCGACGGTTACGCCACCTCGCGGCGCAACGCCGGCTGACCTTTCGGCCGCGGGCGCAATTAGCGGGCTCTTCCTCGTTAGCGCAATCGAGCGCCCTGCGACTCCGCGCTCGAAAAGTGCAGTGTTCGCTATCAGTTTGTTGACTGCTTCTTGTATTGATAGTATATTGTATTGATCTTATATTGACTGACTTAGAGTATTGATCGTTTTGCTGTAGGATCTAGATTTTTAATGCCCATGTAGATATATTATTCCTTGCAGCAGTGATACATCGGAGGTAAGTTTCTCTTATAGAAACTTCAGCGACAAGCTAAAAATATTGACTAATAGAGACGACATAACATAGATATTCTTAACTTATAAAAAAATCAGATTCCTGAAATTGAAATTAATAATCAGTGATAAAGTGTTTCATAAAGTGTTTCATTACTTATATAACTTTATACAAATAACGAAATTCTCTTGGAAATCGGTCTAATGATTTATTTATATTAATTTTTTATTATGTCATTTGAAAACAACAGACCTCACTATACGATGTAGACTACAAATAGAGTTACATAAATAAAATATAGTAAATTTTGCATATTTTGCAACAATAAATGCATAAATTACGTATCATTTATGTATTTATCGTTACAAATGAACATATTCTATACGACATTATCACATGCTTCGCTATGTGGAAGACGTCGAGAAAAGCTCGGTTGTCCAAGTCCTAATCATGAATAAGATGTTTTATATATACAACTGGTCATACATTCAAAGAGACGCTCGCCTGCAATATGCATTAACATGCAGCATGCAACCCACCGAATCCCTATCCATAGAATTGAATATTAATTCAAGAGGATTGACAGACATCGAACACCCAAACAAGTGTTAATTGTTTATTTATCTTAGTTTGTGAATAGTTATATTGTTACGTACGTTTCATGTCAACCAGGCACATCCTCAGGAAAATGCAGCCAGTCACATCCACTAGAGCGTAGGGAATGTCAAAAACAAGCTACAGATGGGCTCCCAACCTTCGCATATGACAAGCAGTCATGTATACATTCAAACACAATATAAGAAAATGCACTGTAATGTAATGTAATAATAATAGAATAGATAAAGTTGTATGGGTTTTGCAGAACAAGAAATGCATAAATAAGGAATCGACTATTCGTTGCTTACACTTCTGTTATCATAGACGATTTTAATGACAGCCGTGTAAAACTTTTGAACCTAACCTTGCGAAATCTAACCATGAGAACTGTTTGGTGTTAAAGCGTGAAGGTGGTCTTCATTTGAGGCGTCGAGAATCGCGGTCAAGTGCGAATACCCCGCACCCGAACGCAAAGGTCCCGTACACCGTGTGCCATGTAACACGTCTAGACGTTGGAAGCGACTTGCCGGAATATCTCCATGCGTGCACATCCATTTGTTGACATGTAACGCGATAACTATACGAAATTGATTTTCAGGCGCTTTCTACTATTATATAAGTTTGGGAGTTTCCCGCCCGCCTCGTTGGGCGTAAATCGAAAAACTTAACGATAACTGTTTCTCATCTCGATCCGAATATCGATTCGATCCCGATTCTGCACTGTCTTGCGATGCCGGTTCCAATGACAATCGTTGCCGTCTTTTTAACATAGCTGTTATTTTTTTTGTATTTCTCGTGTATATATATATATATATATGAATAGTTTAATATTTGAATTGTCCATGCGCAAGTTTATGATAAGGTATTTTGTATAATCGTACGGTATTCATAAGCAGTTCTAATTTATAAAACATAACGAGGAAGGGGGTCGCTTACTGTTTGTTACAAATTAAATAAAAATAAAAAACGCGTAACATGATAAAACTTTGAAACGGCAATATCGTTTAAAATCATGTATATCGATAGCTTAAGTAATCTGCCTTAAAAAACTTCGTCTGTAAATCAGCAATGGAAGGAAAATATGAGCATATACTTTCTTCAGTTTTTAACGGCTGTTGTACATGAAAATGTACTATTAAGGAGTAAACTTCAAGAGGTACTCACATATTTGTTATTTTCGAAGACACAAATTAAACCTTTCTCTTGTATTCGTCGATGCATCGAATCAGATTTTTGTTGTTTTTACAACCGATAAAAAAAATTGAAATTAACTAAGCGAAAAGTTAGGAATTTGTAACGTTGTTTAAGATATGGAAGGTATTTGGCATAAATAACGTATATATAAATAACAGGATATACAATAAATATAAATAACGTCTAATATATATGCAAAAGAAGTGACGTAAAAAACAAATACTATTTTTTCACGCCGAAGATGACGTCATAAAATGTAAATTTATTACCAGTTATATAAATTTCATGAATCATTTAAATGACAAAATGTGTATTATATTAAGGCTACGTTATCGCCTAAACATTATTATTTTAAAGTCTATTAAGGCTTTAGAAAATAAAAATACAATATTACGTCACAAATACTTTTGAATGTTTTGTACATTCAAAAGTATTTGTGATGTTTCAGCCTTTCTTTGTTTATGAATGCAAAACAAGGAACTGTGGTCAAAGCAATTATTTATAAAACTAAAACATTCTGTCTGAAATCCGAGTGTTCAGAAATTTACATATATATTCACTTGTTTATTAAATTTTGTAATTTTATTTGTATTTATGGAGTTTTTTTTTTATGATTATGGGCAGGAGCTAATGTATTTTTTATACAGTTGAGTATATAGACTGGAGGAAGTCGTAAGATGAAATTGATGATTTTGAAGTCTAGAACTTTATGGTCATTTCATCAATAAACTGTCTTTGAAAGAGATTTTCATTTACTATTAATATCTACTGACAGGCTTGAATTCTATTTTCTTAATGGCAATTTTATATGGTTTCAAAGAAGATCGAATTTGATATGTTTGGCAGGAAATAGTCTACAGTTTTGAAAAGTATTATATAAGCAAATCTGGGTTAGGCGAAATTACGTTTATCCGAGAATTTTCACAATTACGCAGTTTTTACGCTTCACGAGGCAACTAGAATTGATTTTCGTTTGAATTGCAATTCAAATTTGCGCAATAGAATGCAAATATTTCAATTTATTTGGTACAAAATTCTCAATAAGTAATAAAAAAGAAATATTAATTAATATTTTTTCCGAATGCCTCACACTTTAATCACATTCGTTACTTAATACGTCGATTAAGTGTTAATCAAATGCTCAGGCAAAGTGCTCCCAATGGATTTTTAAAAAGTGCCCTACAACACGTTAGGCTCCATACTCGTGGCGAACGAAAACAAGTGCGAAAAAGTAGGTGTGTCCGACAGTACTTTTATTGTGGTATACAACCACGCATGTGGTGCAGTGCGGGCTAACCTCTGATATACTGCGCAGATTTTCCTATGGTTTTCACCAACAGAAGGGGTGATCATCTAGGAGAGTTGTAGCTGTGACTTTTGAGGATTTCGTGAAAATAAGCCACCGGCATGATGATATTTTCAAATTAAATGGAAAGAAATCATCCTTCCTGGAAACTTCCGAAGCGTGAGCTGTGTAAATAGTTAGTTACATAAAAATAACATACATTGAAATAATTCCTACCAAAAAGTTCTAAAAAACGCCATGATATATATATATCTCTTTTTTCGATTTTCAAATTTAATCTAAAAGATTATTTGTGAAGGTTTTTTTTTACCGAAGACTTAATCCTAATCTTAATAAATACATATGTTGATCACCTTAAGTATTTCATTTAAACGGACACTACACTTTATATCCATTAATGTTGGTTGGCCTTAGCATGCAGTAAATCCATTAATGCTTCCTTCTTTTCACTTATCCGTTTCCTTACTTCGTGATTCCACCATTCACGATCTTCCTCATTAGTATTTCTTCTCTTATTCACTCCACATATCTTTTCTGTTTTGTCCACCAAAATAAGTTTCGTCCCACAATTCGTCAAGTTCTAGACGTTCAGGCTGTTTTATTTCATCCGAGATATCTTTCTATGGCTCCACATATTCATATTTCACATTTGGTTCCTGAAGTTTACCCGCTTTGGATCGCTCTAGCTCGACAGTGACCACTTTCGCTTGGTGTCGCCAGCGCTGTCATGAAACTATCAATCAACAGACCACTAAGCAGTGGTCTATGCCAACGTTGAAGCCACGGTACACTCTCGTACCCACAGCTTCGTTTCTCAACCGACCATCAACAATTGTAAGGTCTATAGTGATTTCGTCTTCTACTTACGGCCAGTTATAGAAGTGAATCCTTATGTGATCAAACGTGACGTTTATCGCACACAAGTCGAACTCTTAGCACGGTCGGAGAAGACCATCATCATTCTCACTAACACTTATGAAAGCGTGAGTGGAAATGGTGATTTGTAGACGACTACGAATACACCTAAGACTTTGCATAAAATAAGAAAATAAATCCAAATATTACTCCATATGCGTGAATTTCCCTCGCATTGAGAGAAAAATCGAAATAAGGCAACACAAATCGACGCGCAGTGTCAACACTTTCCACATACACACAACAGTTCCCAGGTTTATCTGCCTTTTTTTGTGTGAGCCATCAGTGAAACGCTGCGTTTTCACCGTTCGCACGCCGCGCCCTCGCCGGCCGCCATAGAAACTATCTATTGTTTGATAAATATATTTTTTTTCGTCGTGCGAACTGCGAGTCAAACCTGAAGTTTATGCTAATGTAATGACATATATTTATAGTTGCATAAATCATCACAGAATTACCGATCTACTAATCCATGGCATAATAAGTACGTATAAGCGACAGCGTAAATA
Source organism: Eumeta japonica (assembly GCA_005406025.1). Classification (NCBI taxonomy): domain Eukaryota; kingdom Metazoa; phylum Arthropoda; class Insecta; order Lepidoptera; family Psychidae; genus Eumeta; species Eumeta japonica. The sequence continues at coordinate 68,872 of BGZK01000814.1, read as the reverse complement.
AAAAGATTTATAAAAAAATATACAAAGTTTATGAATTGTATAGTCTCAATCAACTAATTTTGGTCTAACGTAACCAAATAAAAAAATTCACACAATATAACATAATGTATTTTAGGTTTGTTAAATTCCTTAGATTTGCGTTTTTTATAATTTCGCGCATATTTACGACTCATATTCTACGAGATTTTTAATTAACTTACAATTTTCAATTTAATGTCGATTTTTACATAATTTCGGCTAATATTCACATTGTTTCATTTTAAATTCCAATAGTTCTTCTCAAGCTCTATAGCTTGACACCTGAATTAACGATGTAGCTGAACGCGCTCGTACTTTCGTACGCTTCGTTAATTTAAGTTTTCACACAAACGCCAATTCACAACAATCACGCGCAGGCGCTTACGTTAGCTCGATGACGTCGCGAGCAAAACAAATGCTACATAATAAACATATACGGACATACACTGTCCATTGTGACCTCAACCGTTGTTATAGCATTAGTCTCGTGGTAATTAGCGATTGAAACCTGACGGTATTTTGTGATACGAGAAACTTTGACTGGCTATATTAATCTACTTAACGAGCGAAAAGGCTTTTTCAAAATGAATACTTCGGTTTATGAGCAGCTTCTAAGGAAAAGGTATGTAATATGGTACAACTCTTCGCTGACCATAGGAATGTTGGCGATTGCACAAGCGGACAAGTGACACATTTACACTTTGTATTATTGATAAATAATGCAAATTGTAGACTGATGTATCATTTAATCATATTAAATGTATCATTTAATCATATTAAATGATATATCATTTAATATTAAATGATAATATCAGGCTGTCATATAAAACATTACGTTTCGTTAACTTATTTCCATATAGTTGACAAACTGACAAAAAAAATGACAAGCTCAGTTGCCGGGCCGCTAGTAACGCTCCTTAAATAATAGTGATGTGATGTCCCATATCTTAATTTTTAATTTATTTGTCAGAATCTATTTAATCGACACACTTAAAGGAACTTAGTCGGTTTTGCAATTCTACCATATCTCGTTATGTTAATACGAACCACCCAATCGACCATAATAAGCGACACGTATGAGTTAAAACATACACGATGTAGGATCCCAAACGAATGTCCTGCGACACAGACGTGGGCGATAGCCTATGAAAGGGTACGGGTACGATTGATCAAAGGATTTAAGTTTCGAACTTAATCCGAATTTAATAATTCTCGCTGTGCCCAGGAAGCACGTCAAGCCTTCGGTGTCGGACTTTGTTCCCATATCGATGACGAGGATCATTAGCAACCCCCGAATCTAACTGGGCTCATGACCTTTATGAGGACCATCTAAAATAAAAAGACAGGGACGACATATTTCAGCAGAAGAGTGATTAACATTTGACACGAACAAACTTGATAAATTTCGCCTATCTTAATTTCTTATTAAATAATTTTCGAAGCGGTTTATCAGATGATATTTTTAAAGAGATATTAAAAAAATAATTTTTTAATTAGCGGTTTAACAAGATTTTTTTATTTTTCTATTTAGATTTTTTTTTGTGTTACCATTTCACCCCCCAAAACGCCCTAAAATACGATATATCAATATTAAATCCTTTAATTCACATCTGTATTCGAGTTCTATTCCAATTTTCTACGTCCAACATCTCTGAGACATCACCGTAGAACACCGACAGACAGGGGAGTTCAATGGGTATTTCGGTTTCCCAAATCATTTGCGGAACCCTAAAAATGTTATTGTTAGCACGTTGAAAAAAATTTAATCTCCTAGTTCAATCCACTACATTGTTTATTGCCTACTTACTGTTCATGACAGCGATACAATAGGGAAGAAGCGATTATTGCGTAATAAGGAGGGGTTACTTAGCGGCGCACGCGCACAAAGGAGTGCTATACATCTCCGGCTTAAGACTTAAAAGCGGATTCGTCCCAACGCACTCTCCCGTTGAGGAGAAAGCGCCTCGGCCGGTGAGTTTTTGAATACGCCAACCGAGTGAATGGGACATTTTCAAATTGCCGTGAAATCCGGCGGCGTATAACTCTATTCAGAGCGCATGCGTTTCTTATGCCGGATTCATGGTTGCCAACTGCGAGTTTAGAATCGGGATATTTCCGTTTCGGAGCGATCATACTGTATAACGTCTTCGAGCTATAGAGAATGGTATTGTTTCCATCGGAGAATCAAATAAACGTCCGGAATCTCAAAGTTACCAATACCAGTCCCCGATACCAATTGGGAAAGAATTGGTACGTGTAACAAAACTGTAACTGATCGATGTCTACACTTGATAAATATTTACCAAATACTCATTGGGAGGTTTTTATACGTGCAATAGAGGCTGAAATAATCATTTTAGATTATAATTTGTTTGTTTGTTCGCGCATAGCGCAAATTGCCGAGCAAAATTGAAATAAAATTTTTACAAGTGTGTTGCCAGAGGTCTAACTTATGAAACAAAATAAGTTTGATTTTGATACACCGCCTACAATCTGAACGATAAGCAAAATTATTTTTAAACTGGGAACTATGAATGAATATATGAACTTATTTTAATGAGTTTACATCGCGTCGCACTCTGTTATTAATGCACCTTTGAAGATTAAAGCGAGGGCAGGACCTGGATCGGAACCATGGCCGTCCGTTGATATGAAGGCTATATTAATTGAACGTAGGATAATGAGGAAGCATAAAAAATCACTTTCGAGATATTGACGTCTAAAGTTTGAGCGGTTGTTTTTTCACAAACGTCCTGCTTTAAATATCTAATAGATTTATACAAAATACATATAAAAATGATTACTGATTGCTTTATTTATGGTTATATGTAGATATATATAATCTCAAAGGATTATTAAGAATCAAAAAATAATGACTCCCTAATACATGGATTGGTATATTATGTCCCTATTACGTAGTACTTTGGATTTTTCGTTAGGATCTTTTTACTTACATGAAATATCGACCTTACGAGTAATTATGGTATATCTATTTCATATTTGACAATGTTGTAGATTGGTTCCTTATTGATTAACTACGTCCAATTCATTCTACGTCCACGAGGGGGTGGTAGCTGCGGGCGAAAACTAGCACCAAATAATGGATATGAAGCGATTCGGAACTCATGTGCCGTATATTAAGTTATTGAAACTAAATTTTGTAATTAAACACCTAGTTTCCCATTTTGAAACCGGTGTCTATATTCTGTTTCTGATCAAAGGTCGTCCGCTATCCTAATGAAATCAGAATAATCCAATTCCTTCGGGTCGCTTAATTTTGGGATACGGAATATGTCGGTTTATATGCATATTTCCAAATTCTAATCCGATATTGTCAACTGTTTCGTAACAGGTATGTTCTATGTTCCGATACCGTAACTCGTGGTTAAGGTTCCAATGAAAAATAAATCGGTAGATTCCAGATATTTGTCTCGATATTTGTATATTTGTTTTGAAAATAGTTTAAAATTAAAGTAATATTTTGGTTCATGAAATTACAATAGTTTCTTTCAAACAACGAAAATGACAGGAATACGAAAAATTTATAGTAGAATGCGTTTGGGTATCCTGCATGTAGATGAAAAATTATTACTTTTTTTATTAAATTATTTCACAGAATTACAATTTATATCTATAATTACAAATGAAAACCACAAATAACGACAAGATTAATTGATGTATTTTATTTTAAGATGAGATAAGAACCATAATTTATTCACACTAACTATATCGGAAAGTATATCAAATTCATAAAATATTTTGGTGTGGACTACTTGTGCAGTGCGCAAAATCTAGTTTCTTGCATGAAACAATATCGTTAGGGTATTGGATTATTATTAGAGATTATATTAGGGAGAGATATAGGGAAAAATATGGTTTCTGCTCACTCCTTTAGAAAGTAAACGTGAGTATAAGCTCCACATAAACTATGTTACGTTTTCGAAAATATATATTTTTCGAAAACATGCGTCTTGTTTCAAATATGTTTTATTGCTTTATACATTTATTACGTGCTTGTGTTTTTAAATATTATTTAAATACAAAAATAAGTATTAAACAAAAACTGCGCAAGATATTCTGTGGTTGACTATGGAAAATAAAGAATATGCAAATAGTAGCACATTGGGAAAAGATTCAAAAAGGGACAACCCTAAATTATTAAATATTTTTACCTTAATTGATCTATTTTAGTGCCTTACTATCAATGCCAAAATAAAATCAAAATTATATGCTATAATAAAAAACCACACATATATCTAAAATTTCAGAAAATGACCTTAAAAATTATTAATAAAAGAGTGTATTAACATCATGGCCGTGTAATATGTTGAAGTTAACATTTTTAATAAATGTATTCTGTGACATATCCAAATGAATATCAGTGTTCACTAGCAAATTTGAATTTCCCTCATAAAATGGTAATTTGATAACAGATTCTGAACGAGTTATCGTAGTGTTGTTTTGATGATTCCATAACTCGTTTCAATTTAAAGAAAATAAAGTTTTTGCATTTATAACTCTATGTAGTCTATGGATCATAAAAATAATAGATATAAAAGCATCTGTCTCGAATACCTAATCGTCAATGTAATTCGATTCTTCATTAGATTGACCTGCAATCTGTCATTCGTGTGGTGTCGTACATCACTTTTTCAAATATAAAAAAAGCTCTATTCTTTTTCTGATTGAAAAAGCGTCAGACCACCTGTTCTGACGCTTTTCCAATGAGCTTTTTCCAGCTGTGAAAATCAAATTTTTCTCAAGGAAATATTATAACCATTCTTCTCCTGTCTAATATAAGTAATTATCGTTGGATCCTCCTGAGCAACGGGTAAGATACGATAATTTGTTCAAAGAAGTGATTTATGAAATCTGTTACCCTGGTTATAATTGGTGGCACGTGTCTATGGTGGTTCTAGGATCTCTTTTTTCACTCCCGCAAGAGTGGATGTCTGATTGCTGGATGCACAGACGCCGGTTAGGAAGGGCACAGCGTTCCATTCCTGAGGCCAGGGAACGATCTAAGAGGGGGCAAGCCGGGCATTTGCCCAGAGCGACAAAAATAAAGGGCGGCAAAATTGACTTATTCCTATCTTCCTTTCTTTATCTCAAATTGTCTTTGCCCGGAGCGGCTAAATAGCTAGATCGGGTCCTGCCTGAGGCAGCCTTAGTCCGCAATATTTTTGCTAAGGCACATCTGCCTGCACTGCCTACTCCCGAGGTTTCATCTTAGATGAGAGTCAATGAACAAATATAGGTGAGAAATGAACCTTGTTCAATGTTCGAAGTTAGGTACCTTAATTTTTTTTTACAACACTGAACATCTTTATCAGTTCTCCATGCAAAGAGGCTGTGTCAAATTTATCTTTGAACATTTTTATTTGTGAACACCATTAAGTTTGACTATATATCTTTTCTCTGCACTTGTTGTCGGGTGGAGCCCATTAATTACATTGTAATCATGTGTACAATATTCATCATAAGTCTTAATGATAAAACAGTTAGATATTTTAGACCTAAACTGAAACCCTATTGTATGTCAGAGGTCACATAAAAAAGAACCATATGCCCTGAATTTCATGTCTCTTTGAATACAATTAAATACTCTACATTATATATTTGTATCGATTCACACATTTTCTTTTATTATCAAATAAAAATATATTCTGTTTTAAGTAACTTTATTATTATTGTCTATATTTTGACACGTATTTGTAAATAAAAACATGAAAGCGTTTGCATAATTCAAAGAAATGTATTCACATTTCAACGTGTTCCTTATATTCTAAATGTAATTAACTATTATGTAAACAACATTTCAAACTTAATAAGCATTTGTTAATAATGCTTATGAATTATGAACTAAGTATTAAATTAATTATTACGATATTTATGACGCCATTTTTTATGACATTGTCACTGTGTCAGCTTTGACAGTTGGTTCCGATAGGGCGGTGTAGTTTCATATTACTGTACGCGGGACTACAATTCTAGACTTAGGCTAGATTTACTAGTATTTCTACTTTCATAGTATTGTGGGGTGTGAAGTGTTATTGTGGGGAAAGTTTTATTGTCGTTACATACAATTTGAAATTCTTAATCCTGAAAAAAAGTCTTGTCAATATATTTATTAATATATATTTACTAATATTTAACGTATGTCCCTAAATAATAAATAGTTGTTCTAAGCTTGAGACTACTAGTGGGTTAGTGGTAGATTAATGGGTAACTGTATACGATATTATAACAAAATTCCACAAAAAATAATAAACATATGAAATAAGCAGTTTAAACAATATGTTAATAAATGGCAGCTCATGAAGAAAGTGCATTATTGCACTAGTAACACAGGCGACGTAAATGCATGGTAATTATAAAAAAGAAAAAAAAACAAAGGCCGGTAACGCACTGACGTCTATGGGCGGCAGTGACCATTTACTTTCCTGTATGCTCGTATGGCCTGCATGCTCGTTTGACCCTCGAAAATCCCATTAATACAAAAATTCAAAATGGAATTCTGTAACACCTTATTTTAAATAAAAAAGATTAATCTTTATTTTGATTATGCAGTTGTAGTTTGCACACATTGTCCAGACGATGTTTTTTTCATGAAACTGAATAATTAAGTACTTTAATATTTTCTGTGAAATACGTTATCTATACAGTTGGCTGATAAATAGAAATGTTAGGATATGTTTTAAATGCATTTTCGGAATTTATTTTGAAAACTTTTACAGGTGCCAAATAGTAATTACATGACAACGAACAACTGGATTTTTTGAAAATTTTAATATAACAAAAATATTAATTCATGTTGCCTATAAAATTTCCTTTTAAATCGTTTTCATTAAGTAAAGATTCTTGTAATAAAAACATATCTCTTGTGTATAAACTAATTTTAAAGTGTGCAACATTTTTATTGTATATTATATGTATATATTTGCGAAGATATCACGAACAGACGGGGATATTAATGCTTTATCAAAATTAAGCGACCGATAAAATGTGCATTACAAAAATAAATCATCAGGTTTTGTCTACCGAAGGGTTGATAATCATTGCTTCTTACGAAATCACCATGAAAAACTGGCAAACTCAAATCGACGTCAGATGTTTGTAGATCCTCTGTAAACACATGTCCTTCCACAGTCTTATCTCAAATCGAAGGGTTCAGGTGTTAAACCTTTCAAGTTGGTCGGGTCAAGTTGGTCAACCCTACAACTACGTGTTAGATGATGCTGGAACGATGGTTGTCGTACCTTGACAATTACGTGCCAAATGGTTAAATTTTAGTTATAATAAAAAGGTATAGGGGTTGAATCCGTTGATTTCAAATTCGAAAGCAATGCTTTAACCACACGGCCGTCGAGGTTCTGTTTTCATTATTATTCAAACTGTTAATACACTAATAATAATAATAATTATATAAACTCACGCCTATTTCCCAGAAGGGTAGGCAGTGACTACAGATTTCCACGATCTTTGCATATGTCTATTGCTTCACTGACATCCATCAACCATTTACACCCATGCTCGTCAGTTTTGGGTGCTTAAAATTTGGTCCTTTCTTGATATGCCACCACAGCATCATACTGTGACTGTATCACACACATTCGCTCTATAAATCTGTTTTGTCAATTTACATTCATTCATCCTTTCCGTACGGCCATACCAACGCAACGTACCTTCTTCTAGTCTACGCTTGCCTGCAACATGCATTAACATGCAGCATGCAACCCACCGCTGACCCTCGAATCTGCCTCTCCACTACGAATCTCTATCCAAATGATCGAATATTGATTCCAGAGGATTGACAGATATCGAACACCTAAGCAAGTGTTATTTATTTTTATAATTATCTTATTCCGCTAACTATTAAATTGTTAATTCTACGTACGTTTCATGCCAACCAAGCACATCCTCAGGAAATTGCCGACAGTTACATCCACCAGGGTGCAAGGAGCGTTAAAACAACCAACACAACCTCGTTAAGCGGGCCGCTGTCATGAAATGGTCAAAGAGCGACGAAAACATTCTTAAGGCAGCCACAGACCACCACCGATAGACATGCCTGTCAAATGTCACAGACTAACCATCACCAACATTACCCAAATAGTTATAGGCAAGCGTCCAATAATGCGGTGGGTTGCATACTGCATGTTAATGCATGTTGCAGGCAAGCGTCTACTATGGATTTCCGTGAATTAACACACAATACAATATTCTTCTAGTCTAGTCACTTTATCTGCCTTCAAACCACCCCATTCTCTGACATCGCATTTCCTACGTCTATCTTTTAGAGACACTCCACACATATTACACAGCGAACGTACATACACTGCATTGATTCTACTTTCGTTTTTTTCTGCCATATCCAACTTTCAACTTGCCATTACAACTCGCAAGCGTATGCAATTATATCAGAAAAAAATGAGTATATTAATAACCATCATATATTTTAAATTACAACATTTATTCAAGGCGGTTTCGTTTTATTTTTTGTTAACATACAACTATATATATTTTTTCTACGGAGCCAATACACAAATTTTTCTCCGTCTAGATGTTTTTTATCCAAACGTTTTGTAAATATACCGAAAGACATCTGCACTAAACCGGTTTGTCATGTCGACTTTTATTACACCACTTTTGAAGCTTCTTCCCGGGCGACTTTATTTTATTTTATTCGACTTAATTTTATTTTTATTAAACGTACTACGCTGGCACAGTAAGTACAGTTTGGGGGTTCATTTAAACATTTCTCTTTTATTAGAAAAGCTCGTGGAAATCATAAAATTTGATTCATTTTGAACTTTTTACGTTTAACAAATATTACGTTACAGATTGTAAAAGGTAGGTAGAAATCATGCCGTGTTGTAAAATATAACCTAAGAGTACTGGACTAAAAAAATCCAAAAGAACGATTAACGTTCACAGCTCCACAAATTTACATCTCTCTTTCTATAGTAGGTCTTTTTATTCATGAGAATTTGAGGTGGAATTAGTGAAGGATGATAGACGGATATAATGATAGATACATTTGTATCTAGACATGCATATTAAAAATTTTCGATACGACAAAAATTTGCAATAAATAGAGGAATTAGCAATTTAATGATGTTTCTTCTTTCAGCAAAATCAATACACCTGCTCTGTCACATACCAACCGCTGCCAGTTGAAGCAAAGAATTACGTAATATATGACGTTTTTTAGAACGACATTCGTAAGGGGCGCATCTGAAAATTACGTTACGCGGATTTCGTGACGTCACCACTGAATTGAAATAGCGGTTCCAAAGTTATTTTTTCAAAACTAATATTTTAGTTATAGTTGAAATTTTGAGTTTTAGTATTTGACATTTACACATGCGACTTTACGAAGCTTATGACTCTACCGCCCCTTGTCACAGATTGTCACGCTTTGTTGGCCTCCGTCTATACGACATAACGCGAAGAGTAATTTATGGATGTATCCCAAAGCCAAATTCAATTTTTTTTTTTCAGATTTATATGGAAATTGTTTTAAAAATTAATATTAATTAAGTTAATGTACAAACTACGACCATAAGGTCATAATAATTCATAAAAACTAGGAAATAGGAGTAATATCAATCGCTGAAATTAGACTGCCATCTCGTCTCGTACAACAACTCCATAGAAAAGACTTCAACGCGCAACACATTACAAATATTCCTCAGAGGGGTCTTTACGAGATAATGAAAAGCGGCTGAGTTCAACCTTCACGAAACGCATGTGCGTCTTCGAGCGATGCGCGTACGCGTGTGTGTGCGACGACAAAATTACCACACAATAGGTAAAAGTTTTATTGTTACTTACGTCTCTTAGCTCTACGTCACGACAGAAGACCGAGTTATATGCTTACAAGCGCTATATATAGTATATTATTTGATACTTAGGTATCTTGTAGAAGAATCTTAATAATAATACTTTGCACGTCAATGTGTTTTCGCTTGATAACATCTATGGGTGGTGTTTATCATAGTCCACTTTACTTCTTTATTCAATGCAGTATTTGGGTAGTGGATAGTGATGACAGGCGTAAATTGTATCAATGGAATTTTCAAGGGTCAAACGAGCACTTAGTTCACCAGAAACTAAATGGTTACCGTTGCCCGTAGATGTCAGTGCGTTACCGACCTTCCTTTTTTTCTTTTCTACAATTACCATGCATTTACGTCGTCTGTGTTACTAGTGCTGTTGTGTGGGCTGTTAATTAACGGAAATCTATAGTTAGACGCTTGTCTGCGACATGCATTAACATGCAGCATGCAACCCACCGCTGACCCTGCCCCTGAATCTGCCCCTCTACTACGAATCCTTGTCCAATAAATTGAATATTGATCCGGGAGGATTGATAGACATCGAACGCCTGAACAAGTGTTAATATTTTATTTATCTTAGTCTGTTAAATATTTATAAATTTATTTTTATGTACGTTGCGTGCCAGATCGGCACATCTTCAGGAAAATTCAGACAGTCACGTCCATCAGTATTAGGAGTGTTAAAACTACCGACAGATGCGCTCGCAACCACCTCACATTACGAACAGGCGTGTAATGTGTGAAAAGTCGACGGGTGACAGAAACCCTACCACCAGCAGCCACAGCTGACCACTAGTATACCTACATGCTTTACAACTTTCATGGACTAATCATCACCAAACCATGTTCCAAATATTACAGGTATACGTCCAACATCGAAGGATTTGTAAATCTTAATTTGGTCATTGTGTATATTGTTATTATCTTTGTTTTAAGGAGCGAATTTTATGAGATAAATCTTCCAAATACATTCCACCTATCTTATTCCAGTTTCCCGGAACATAAGCCCTGGTTGAATACTGGATGGTGTCAGTGGTTGCTGTCATCCAATACGGTGACCGCATCCGGCACTTAAGGCGCGGAGTCAATATTTGATATCACTTAAGTTAAAAACTAAGTCGAAGTTGACGCACCGACCGCTCGAACCCCTAGCACCGTTCGACGTGTGTACAACTTCAACAACAGCGCAATAGTCGGACGTGTATGTCGGATGTTGCAAACACTCAAGATCGAAGCCTCCACTCTGTGGTCGAAAGGCTGTACTCTTGACCCTTTAACCATGATACATTTATTAACCCACAACCATCCGATGGTGAAGGAACGTTTTAACGGTTTACAACATCCTTTTGGGATTTCGTATATACATCTTTGTTTTAAAATATCTATTTAGTTGTGATTGGCCACCGGTAACCATATATAAAAATATATGATTATTATTTTTAATTGTTGCAACCAGAAGAATCCGAACAACAAGGAACCCTTAAGAGGTTGATATATTTAAAAAATGAAATTTTGGTTGTAATATAATATAATTATTACCTTATTATATACCCAAAAGCATCACCGCATCAGAGCACTCGTAAACAGCCAGTAGCATTGATCACAAGCTTTGAACAGACTTTCAGTATCTGACGCTAGAGCCAGAAATTGTTCGATTTGTTTCGATCGTCGATATGATAGATTTTTTAGAGTGAAATAAAATATCATTAAATTTGCTTTGTGTCCACAGATGGATCCTGATATGCTTGTCGCCGACGACAAATACAAGACATCATATTTTTTGTTTTTGTAAGCCAAGTGAGCGAACTGCTTCGATTTTGCATATTCAGCACTGTCGCTGTTATAAATTTAGTTTGTCTATTTACCTTTTGGTTATTTTTTTTAAACCAGTATCAAAAATAGCGTGTTTCATGACAAAACCTATAATTCGACTTTTTCAATGCTAGACTTGTCTCGTCGTAGATTATTTATGGTATTTATGAGATTGGTTATCCTTTCACCGCACTCGATTTTTTAAGCTTTCAGGAAATTCTTTATCGTAGAAAATGTTTATCGGTCGTTGGTTATTATTTTAACTTATAGTTGCTGTTCGTTTATTTACACACAAATCGTAAGCAATTTTGCATCGTTATAAATATAATTAAGTCTTCATTCCTTGTACGGGTTTCGTGGATAGTTTTGCTGATTGATAACGATTCCATAATAAGTATTTTATAATTTACATAGACTATAAAGTAGTTCCAACAGCAGTTTGATGCCGTAACAAACATAACGCCATGCCCTTAAAGTTTTACATGAAGGGTAAGACATGCCCTACGCTATAGTATATATACACCTTCAATACGTCATTTCTACAGACCCACAGGGAAAATTACAATTTTTCAAAATTACAAATTTCCAAAATTTTAATTGTAACGCCAACTGAAAGATTCACAAACACCTCGTACGAAACTCGAAAGAAATTAATTCATTTAAATGCCAATCTATGCCTTTCTGTATATATTTAGTTGGCTGTTACAGCCTTTTGAGCATATCAGAACACGGTAGTTTACTATTTTTTCCTAATAATACTGTATTTAAAGGTTTTTATGAGAGTGTAGTGAAAAGGTTTATTAATATTAATAAAATAATTAAATTGCTAATTAGACAGAAGTGTGACTAGTGTCCAGTGACGTCATTGTGCACTAGCGCCGTATACGTAGAAAATCGTAAACTTTTGTTTTACAAAGATTATAATCCCTCATTTATTTTTATCCGATATTGATTTCAATTTCAGCTTTAATTATTATATCAAGTTAGGTTATATAATTATTCGTCAAATATAATATTTTAAATATCAGTAAACTACCCTATTGTGGAATTTTAAACAATACATGTAATACTTATTGTTGAAGATAGTTGACCTGATATTACCGTAATTTCATTTTAAGGTATTCGGGGAGCCAGTAACCGTGCCCTTCTCACTTAATGCACAAACGTCATTTAATTTATGCATTGTTCAAAAATTATTACATTATAAACTAGTAAAACTAAGCTACACGGTAAGAAAGGCATAATTAATCAGATGAATGTGGAAATATATGACAAACAGACACATAAAAGTCTGAAACGTCTGTTTACAGTACTGAAAAAGAACTAAGCGAGAATTCACAAGACCTAATTGACTAAAATCCTAACAGCAACGCGAAGAAAAGGTTAAGTATAATAAAAAATATACTTAGATCCAAAATGCGTACTAATACTAATGTAGTGTGTTGAAATTTAAAACGGAAAATAAAATAAATACTTTATTTTGAAGTACATTATTTAATAATTGATTTTCATATATAACCGCGTTAAGATCAGATGGGGTGAGAAATCAAGTGTTAACAAAAAGTGAAGTTGTTATGTTGCCCCTCCGCGCACCTTAAGCTGAACGCGTGTATTTTTCTTCCATTGCTGATTTATACAGGTTTTATTTATAACGGAGATAAATTAAGCTTTCGATGGATACGTTCTTAAGCGTTATTACTGTTATTAACAATCGTTTAATGCGGAGTATTGAAGTGTTATTATGTAACATGATTTATGTAATATATTTTACCAAATAAATACTAATAAACGTGTGGATATGCACTCAAGTTTATTATAAAATATGCGTTTATTTATCCTCTATACCTATTGTGCATATACCAAGGATATTAAATACATTTCCATTCATTCTTTTTATATATTTCATCTTAAGAATACATGCAACACATTTTTAAGGAGTAAATTTCAGTCGCGCGTCGCAGACGATGCGCTGGTAACTTTTTATCTAATCGTTTATTTTGTTAATTTATTTTTTATAATAATCTATAGTAATGAAATAATTTATTAATAAAAAATTGTATTTTTGTATCTCCCACCTCGAATATACAGCGACACCACATAGTCGGAACAGAGCGTGTTTTTACAATTAACTGTCGTTGATCCCAACAGCGATTTGCTTTTTATTGTCGAGCGAAACGTCTCCGAAGGATTTAACGGTCATTCTTTATGTACTTTAGCGGGCTTACATTAAGCGATGCATAAGCATCTCCCCCCGCTCCCGGCTTATATCCTGCTTTTACTCAATGCGCGAGCGCATCCACGTCTAAACAATATGAAGTTATCTGCAACTTGTACTCGGTTTTATCGCAAAGGCTGTGTACGTTTATCTGCTGGTTGATGCAAGTTATAGAATATATAAATATGATTCGTAACTATCACTTGTATAGGGTTACTTATCCAAAGCATATATGCCAATCGGATCCAATTGACTACAATAACAACAAAATAATATCCAATTGCTAAGCGCACCTCGTCGGTCCGTTCGCCTTTACACACACACATATCTTTTGAATCGTAATAGGTAGACAGTTCAAATTGTCACAGAACGTGTCCTGCTTCGGAGCACATCCTAATAAAAAAATAATAAAAATCCGGACAAGTGCGTGTAGTGCTCGGGGTCCCGTACAAAATTAATTATAAATGCAGATGTATCATCCATCGAGAGTTTTAACGATTTTCTCCGATTTTGATACAGCTTGCGAGTAAATATCGGTTTAGGAAATTTCGTGACTATGCATGCGTTATTCATCTTTTTCAAAAACCTTTATACATTTCTGAATTTTTATAAATATTTGTCACATAAAAGAAATTTGGTAAATTTTTCCTGTAAATTAATTAAGTAATTAATTAAATAATCTTTTGTCAGTTTTATGAATAATTTACATATTTTAATATGCTTTATCATTTTAATGTACAATTTAGACATTTTAATATGTCTAGCATTTACATATTATATTCACGTATTAATATATTTTTTTGTTACATAGTTATTTCTTAATTAGAATCCCTTCTACTGTATTGAATTCGAATGTATGCTAATTATATATTAATACTTAATTTTTCAATTATAAAACATAAAATCTAATTCATATTTTAATACGAATTACTGTTTCATTAAATGACTTAAAATTATATATAAATATTTACAAATCTTAGCTGAAAACTTCGATCAATTTTAAGGGATCATTTTATGCCTTGAAATTGATTTTTTTAAAATGTTCCTTCAAAACAACGTAAAATCGTGTAGGTATCAGTTGGAACTTTTTAATGGTAAATATTTTTACAGCTAAAGAAATATTCTTATTGCATGGACATTTATAGAAACTTGATTATATTTGACACTTAAAATTTCACTTTTTATTTCGGTTTCATCTTTTTAAACGGATTTCAAAGAAAGTAGGTTCTCAATTCGGCTACAATTTTTTTATTATTATTATAAAGGAATTGCTATAATCATTGATTTTGCTTAAAATTTGTTAATTTTAATTGATAAGAAGCAAGCATTGAAACGTAATGACAATTTTGTATGGCGGGATAGTCTTTGATAAGGAATAAAGCTAACTAATAATTTCAGTTTTTATAATTATTTGTATACTCGTAACATTAGAGTAAATAATCGAGAATTAAAACTACTCACCCTTGTCAGGAAATTCACTATTAACGTTTCCCAAATCCTGTAGGTTCAGGTCGTCACTTTGGAAATCCTGCAGTCCGAAATTTTGCTCACGAAATACCACATCGTTCAAACTAACAGTGGGGCCGCCGTGGGAGTTGGTGTGGAAGTTCCCCGTTGGCTGGTTCACGCCGTTGTCCGGGGAGTGCGGGAATATGACCCTGGGACTCCTCGCCTTCCAGCCGTTGCCGTTGTAGAACCGCACCGCCGGGCTGTAGGGCACGAACGGCTCGAACTGGTAGTGATTGGGCGCGTACCTGCCGTACCTTCCCTGGTAATAGTTCGGCACGTGATTGTAGGGTTTCACCCTCGGGTAGACGGGGTTCTCGTAGAACCTCTCCGTTCCCGAAGGTTCCAGATTCACCTCCGCGTTCGGTGGTTTAACCTCCGAGCCGTCCTCGGAGGTGAACTCGTAGTCTTCCGTGTTGTCGAACTTTATTTTGTCCGAATTCGTCAGGTCAATCTCCCCCTTTCCCAGGTGTCGGCCGTTCTCCTCCTCGTCCAAGAAGATCACCCTCTGCCTGGGCGGCAGTCTTCTGTACACTCTTCTGGACTTGGGCACGAACATCGGGTAGGGGGCGCGGGCCTTGATCCTGGCGACGGCCGTGGGATTGTCCGATGCCAGGGCCACGCTACCGGCCAAGAGGAGGAGTACTTTCCAATGAATTTCGCCCGGCATGTTTCGAAGCGGTCATCGACTCGGATTCACTTTCATTATCCGGTGGATTTCTTCTCTGTGGGTCCGTGTTACGGTTTCGACACTACATTTAGTTTTGTTGCGTTTCTTTAATTTGTTCGGTATTTTTTCCCCCCGTTTCGGATTGTATGTTTCAATCGTTCTGCGCGGTGGCAGCACTGTGCGCGCGCGCAGGCTGTCGCGCGAGTGGCTCACCGCGGACTGCTCGCATCGCCTCTCCCACTACGCATCCACTCTCAGCTTATGTAAAATCGCATGCCCGGAGAGCTTATGTAATAAGTCTTGTCCGTCCGATGATATGCAATAGTCGATTTTTTTAGCACACTTTCCTTGTTATTGAGGTAAAAGAACGTAATGAAGGGTAAAAGATATCAGAAAAAGTTGAGATGACAAAGAGGGGGTAGATTTTATCGATTAAGTCAGTATTATAAGAGTATTCACAAAGTCATTCATATATATTTGTTATGATTTTGTTTTCATATAGTCTGTGGTACGTAAATTAGGTATGGAACGATGTTGAGTGTTAACAGAAAGTGAAGACGTTGCTATATTGTTCCTCTATGCAATATATTCGTGCCCTTTATAATACAGCGTGTATTTTTGTTCCATTTCTGATTTGTAGTTGTTTTATTTTTAACTCAGATAAGTTAAACTTTCGATGTATATGGTGATAATTGTTATCGCCATTGTTATCAATCGTTGAATATGGAGTTATGAAAATTCAGAGTCCTATATATTATGTAACATGAATGATATCATATATTTTACGAAATATATATAAATCGGTATTAATAAAAAAAAAATATATATGTATTCAGTATTACAAGAGATGCATTTATTTAACCCATTTTCTTATTGTATATAAATCGTTGGAGAACCAATAAAAAACTCATCGAGGCTTTCTTTTAAGACTCTCCATCCCATGGTGTAATTTTTAGGGTTCCGTACGCAAAGGGTGACAACGGATTCTGTTACTAAGCCCTGCTGTCAGTTTGTCTGTCTGTCTATCAGAGGGCTGTTTCTCATGAACCGTAATAGGTATACAGCTGAAATTTTCAAAGAGTGCGTATTTTTATTTTCTATATAACGACAAACAATAAAGTATTTTCACTTAATAAAGTAATTTTATTTTTAAAGTTAAAAATTTAACCTCGTCCCCCCAATACAAGAAATGTACTTTTTTGGCGTTTTCTGTTACATTTTAAAAATTACAATAGGTAGACGCTTGAATTATTCACACATTACTATAATCATCACAGAAATGAATAATAATAATAATAATATAAACTTATAAATAAAATATATTTGAATTAAAAGGGGGTCCCCATATAAGAAACGCTTGTCTTTTGGCATTTTTTGTTCGATTTTAATTTTCGTCACTGTTCTTCATAAGCTATTAATGAAAAATACTTAGTGCTCAGCACTGCAGGATGGTGCAAAACACATCGTGTTCCGACTAGCTATTAGACAGTTTTTTTTAATTATTTGTATTGCGCTTTCCAAAAGTGCATTTTATAGTGTTTCTAGTGCGGCATAATAATGTAACGTATGTAAATTGAATTGTGACTCAATTTAAAACAGGATTTTGATTAAACATGCCTCGAAATGTTTGAAATTTGCCAAAATTCAAATAACCGCTGGCGATAACTGATTCCGATCTTAGTCCGTTATTGCCGCTTTTAGAATGGGCAATTATCTTCAACCGTGCGCCAAAACCGAAGCTGTGAAAGAAATCGTTTTCGTCAAAGATCTAATCTTGGGATTACAATCTGATAAATCAACCCCTAAGGGTTTTAAATCGATTAAAATATTTTTTTTTCATTGGGTATTTAAATTATTCGAGATGCCTAAATATAAACTTCCCTTATTTCAACTTCAAAATGAACCGTTCTAATGCAAACTTTTGTTCCTTATTTTACCCTGTTAAGGAATGTATCACCAAAACCGCTAATAAGGCTGACGTTAATTTATAAAGAGAAGCCTAAAACCAATTTCTTTATTTCAAACTTTAATAATGACGAAATTCCGTGCAAATTAACATCCCCTATTTAGCTCTCTTTGGGGATGAATTTTCAACATTCCTTTTTTAATGCTCGTAATAGTTGTTATTTCATAAACTTTTATGTAAAATTTCATGCTAATAAACCCCTGGTGTGGGTTGTGTGTTGTCTGCCAGTAAGCAGTTTTATCAAGTAGATATTTTTGTTAAAATACTGTAATCTGGTTACTTTCTTCAGTAACAATGATTAATTTTATTTTGTTCATATATTTTTCCGTATTATGTCCAACAATGATTCAGAACAGAAAAATATGTATTTAATGCTTAATTTAACATTTTTAAATATCAGTGTCGTTCGGAAAAATAATAAATATTTACGATGCGTGCACTAAAACAAAAGTAAATCCGATTTCTTTTGTTTGTTAAATCGCAAAAGTGTGAATTTTAAATTAGTCACTAATTATATTAGTCAATAATAATATTATCATATTAGTCATTAGGGTTCGAGGGTTAAGGTTCTCATTGGAACATTAACCCTCGAAGAGGCTAAAGCTACTTAATAAAAAAATATATGTGGTTTAAATTTTTTTATTAGAAACAAAATGGATAAATTTCAAATTGAAAAAATCGAAATCAGCGCCATCTTGCGTCATCTATAATGGGCAATATTGACTATATGTAAACACAAAAGCAGCCGCCTCATACATTAAAAACGTCACCCACAGATGGCACGGATAACATTAATTTTCATAAATGATTTTTTTTAATGACACATCATAAATAACTTTTAGCTTATCACATTCAAAATCAAAAACAGGAGGAATGATATTTTTATATAATAATAATATCATACTGGTAAGGTATTGATGAACCTTTTTAAGGTTTCGATGTACCTTTTTCTTTTCCGCTGTCATTCAATAAGCTTGTAGGAATGAAAGAAGAAGTTAAACGACAGCGAAAGCTGTTTCTCTTGCACGATTCCGATAATTTCGTATTTGTCTGTACGATTTTCGTTTTTATATACAACACATTACGCTCCATTTCGCTCCATAACGTTAAAAAAATTATTGAGCCGCAATACCCTAACTGGCTCGATACGGACTACGACCTATGAAAGGGTATCGATTAATTTTCTTTTGATATTTAACTTTTCAATAGAGAATAAAAAAAAAATGAATATATAAAAAAAATAAACCTGCCAAGTGCGTGTCGGACCGTGCTCATTGTAGGGTTCCGAAACCGTTACTACAAAGAAAATGCACTTTAGTTGAGAAAACTATGTTGTTACACTTTTTTCCATCTTATCCGCATATAACAAGTACAAGCACTTTAGTCGTCTATAACTAGAGAAACAATTAGGTCCATTATTACTCTTAAAATAGTCTAAACTTAAAAGCACCAACAAAATTGCTTATCTTTGTGACACTTACGTCGTTTAGTTGAGAAGCGCAGTTTATCGGCAATGATTCAAAAACGGTATAGCCGATCATATTTAAAACGATTTTCTTTGAAATTAAGTGTTACTTTACTATTTTTTTTTCATACTTTCTGGACATAGGGCTTAAAAAATAAAGGGAGAGGGCACAATTTATGCTACTTTCGGAGAGATTATTTTTGAAAATATTCACTTAACCAAATAATTTGCTTTAGAATGTTAAAATGTCTTTAAAAGAACTGTCAAAATATTTGATGAAAAAAACTGTTTTCATTTTCTGTTAGATGGATGAAGTGCCCTCCTTAGATATATTTATTTTTGTTATTTAAGTACTAAACTAAGTAGCGACTTTAATCAATATACATATTGCAGTTTTTGAGTAAAATGCCTGTGATATACGGACGGACGGACGTAACGAAACTATAAGGGTTCCGTTTTTGCAATTTTTGCTCGGAACCCTAAAACAGATTATATGCTTGCCAAATTGTTTACGCACGTTATAAAACTATTCAAGCAAGGTCGATTTTAAAGATA
Organism: Eumeta japonica; assembly: GCA_005406025.1. Lineage (NCBI taxonomy): Eukaryota > Metazoa > Arthropoda > Insecta > Lepidoptera > Psychidae > Eumeta > Eumeta japonica. The sequence goes on along the minus strand of BGZK01000814.1, from coordinate 48,823 downwards.
TTTTATAATAGGCGGTTGTACATAAACTGATTGTCACATGAGTTACACAATGACCGATTTAGTGAATTCTAATACAAAAACTTATATACAACCCGGTCGCAATAGTTAGAACAGTGTAGTTTGGCGTCACCAGTCCACTTGCTGGGGGGTAGTACAGATAGCATAAAAATTTAAAAAATTAAAAACATATATTTTATATTTATAAATGGTTCTTCATAAATGTGAATATTAATCAAAACTGTTTGCATTGATATTCTCTCACTGTTTATACCTACACAGAGGTTATGTATATCATAAATCTATGTTATTAAGCGATACAGTTTTCTATTTATTAAAATAAAACTCCGCATTACCAAAAAAGCAATTTTATTATCACAGCAAATAATCTTTATCAGTCGTCTCCTCAAAGATATGACCGAATAGAATCGCCATCGGTTCCCGACTCACTACTAACTTCAGCCCTGTTTGTAATTCTTTTCCTCTGACTCTTTCGAACTCTCTTTAAAATCTTCATAGATAGATCACCGAAAGATGGCGCCAGCTTTGTTTGTACTTCATCAACACTGAGATCTGCTAATGATTCAGGGAAAGCATCGAAACCATTCGGTGAGGTCGAAGGTTTAGTCTAACACTAGCTTTCCGCCCGCGGTTTCGCCCGCATCTGTCGCATAAAGTTTTTATCGTAACTCAACCCCTATCCCTCACTCATCGGTCCACTCCACCCCCGACCTCTCCACTCTTGTATATTTCTGAAGAGCCGAGCGCGTTGTGATCAGGAGGTCGAGTATTTTTTTTTATATTGAGCCTTTTTGTTCGCTCATATTGCAACGTTCATAAATCTTCGATGCTAGCAATTATTATTCGCCTAGTAAATTCTCAAGCTGGTAGATTTTCAAATGACTTTTTTCCTGACGTCCTATTCCTGACCTGTACTTTGCTCCAAGCCAAGCCCTATTTCGCCGTGAAGACCGTATTAAAATCCGTTCAGAAATTTCAGAGATGTGCACGAACAGACAGACAAAACTTTTAAAACCTTGTTTCTCTATTACTGCCTTTCTTTTATCGTCCCCTCTGCATTTTTTAGGCGTACCTTCAATGACGCACCGACAGTCGCACCTATTTCTGTTTTATTGTACATATAGATTACATGCGATTTAGTGAGTCTAAACTGGTTACCGTTGCTCTAGTAGGTTACAGCAGTTGTCGTAAGCCGTCGGAACGCTTGCTGTCGGAAAGATCCGACATTAGTTTGAATCAAATAATGTTTTATAGGCAGATAACAGTATTATAAATTCATGAGAATAATGTATGCCACCCTAGTCCCGCTGCTAGTGAATTTAATAAATCAATTAATAAAATTATTTTTGTTTCTTATGTTAATTGCACATCGCAAGTACAAAGGTTTTGAATATGACGTTTTACATCTTGTCACAATAGGCAGCGACCTTTATGAATACTACAGCTTAAATGTAGCCAGGTGTAAACAGGTGGACAAACCAAACTTATTTCCCTTATCTGTTAATAAAAATATGTTAATATGTATGTAATGTTTACACAATTCTAAATATATTTATAACTGGCAGTTACCGTGAAATTAATTGTAGCCGCCATAAAAAAAAAATAAGTAATCAACGTTAATAGCAGCAGGACTAAGGTGGCAGACATTGTTCTCATAAATTTATGATACTGTTATTTGACTTTAAGGTATTATTTGATTCAATTTACACATGAGGGTATATTTCTCTAATGCCTGATCTTAGATTATTAACACATACATCAGCGACATTTATATGCACTAGTCGTTTCCCGTACCCTTCGCCGGCCGTGAGTCGAAGTTTGACATATTTTTGTTGAAATTTTAGTTTATTTATGCTATTTAAATCTGCGGGCGTTGCGTTCGCGCGAGCATAAAATTCAAATCTTCGTCTTATATATCGATCGATTTCGCTTTATGTGCCAAACTATTCCGGTATCGATCACGATTTTGTTTCCTTTATCGTGTCCAACTTCCGCATTCGACTTTGACCACTTTCTGAAATACGATACCAATAATAACCCATTTGACATTTTATTGATGAGTATTTGTGCATTATTTTTCTTTTTGCACAAAATGTTTTCTATATATTATATTGCGGGGCATAATTTAAATCTATAAAAATCTGATTGATATTGACGAAGGTCTAGCTGTTCGAAAGCGATTGAAAGTCAAACATCCAAACAGGCATAGCTTACCATTTATAACATTTAAATGGTTCGTGTACTATGGTATGGCTAATAGGATCAAAACTGTTCCTATAATGGAATAAAAAAAATGTGGGATGAGTTTTAACTTAACGTTTTAGAAGTGAATTATTTTATTTTCAGGGTTCTCTATCGACAAGGTGTCGACATAATTCTATCACTAAGCTTACGGCGTTCGTCTGTCGTGACCTTCAAGGTCACGTAATTTGAAGGAATAAAAGGCTATCGGGAGCAGTAAAAAATAGGCGATTAAAATTTTGGCAGATTATTTATTAATGTGGCGAATATTATAAAAAAAAACTAATATTTTCTACGTTATTAATTTATTATTGACGTGATAACGTCTTATAAATCGATGAATACCGGCTGCAAGCACGAAAAAGCATGACTCATTGTCGCGTTCCGCCTGAGTCGAGCGTGCCAGCGTTCGGGTTGTGACACATCTATCTCTTTACTGTGTAATTTAAGTGGAAAAATATTTGAATTAACGAGTGCAAATAAATGTTAATTTATCCAAAACATTGTCATTTTCAATTAACACCTTCTTTGTATTATACAAAATAATGATAATTCAGTGATAATAATTCAATTCTATTCAGAAAAGAATGTAATTTCTCCTCAATGTTTTCTTATGACGTTATCACGTAAAATTATCGTCCGTAAACCGACCTTAAAACACAACCAATTTTTTTACGATAAAACAGTAATGCGTGCTACCGTCACTCAGTCGTTTTGGAGCAAACTCTAAAGTAAAACAACAAACGATAAAAGTCTAGCAAGTGTGCATTCGGCTCTCGCTTACGATCCCAAAAAGGAAGTAAAGCAAGGAAGAAAGCAAGTGTATGGAAAAAAAGGACAACTTTTCGTTAAATACGTCGCCTGGTGCTACGGAACCTTCGGCGATTTCGGTTCTGCAGTTAGCCGGTTTTATTTTATTTCGTACATCTATGGATAGCGTATTCGATATTTTGCTTTAAGAAGTTTCTGGCATTTATAGAACAGGCGTTTTGCACAAACGCGATTAGTGTTATTTATAAAATAGTTGATGTCTACTTCAATATAAATAATGAAGATATTTGTTTTGTCAGATATATATATTTTTTTATGTACCTGGTCAAGAAATAAGCATGTTATTTTGTGCAATATCGTAACGTTGCCAATATTAATTAATAACATTTCAATTATAATAAAACACGTAAAACAATATCCTACTCTACATTGATATGTTACTATCACTGTTATTGTTATAAACTCACGCCTGTTTCTAAGAAGAGTCCATAGACACCACACACCACGCCTTTGCATACCTCTTTTGCTGCTCTGTGACATCCGTTAAAAGTTTCATGAAACCTCGCTCGTTTCGGTTGCTTAAAACTTGGCCCTTTTTCGGTTGCCTAAAACTTGGCCCTCTTTAAGTTATATATATATACGAGCTTTTCGCCCGCGGCTCATTGAATCAATCCTTTCATCTTTTGTATCAACCGATCACGCTGTCAACCGTGATCTCTATATCGTACCTTCTTACGATTTCAATACGATTGCGATCCTGGTCTCGAACTAGTCTCTGGTCCTGCCAACGTGATTCGTTGACGTGAACATACGACCGATCATACGTCTATTATATAGATCGGTAACGTTATAAAGCACTGTCTCGTTATCAGACCCTTTCTCGTTTCTATAAAAGAAATATTCCATTTTCTTACATTTTTATTATGAAAGATCTCACTTACATCCTCGTTGTCAAAGCCGGTCCTACTCGTGATTCTGGTCTCGGACCGATGTCGAACTTGAACCTTCCTTGAACATTGTTGTTACCTTCTTCTGTTTATACCGATAGGTATAAGTAGAAAATTCGTTCTACGATAATGCAAGCAAAGGTGTAAGCAAAAGTTAGTATCTATATAAACTATAGCTCATATATTCTCTTTATGTATAAGCTATACGATTATCGAGTTTCAGTTGATTCTATTCAGCCGTTAAAGCGTGATTGAATAACAAACCTTCAAACTTCTAAATAAACAAACTTTCATATTTACGATGTTAGCAGAATATAGGATATATGTTATTGCATATTATATATTAAAAAAAAGTGTGTGTGTATTAGAGTACACGTAAGAAGTGAAACTTCTTTATGACATCATTTTCGAAAAAAGATTTACTATTTACAACTTTACAGAAATTGGTTGAATAAAGGTAAATTAGATAAAGTTTATGCAAAAGGCTTTTATTATCATAGACATGGATACAAATAACTTTATAAAATTTTTCGCTAATCACTTAATTGAAATATTATTTTCACGTCACTACTGAGTTTCAGAAATAGAAATGTTCAGAGTTTCATGTAGGAGACTTGGTAATGGTATATGTACCTAGAAGGGTGATAGGTAAAACTTTTAATTAATGCGATGTTATAAAGGGCCATATAGAATTGTAGAAAATTATCGAACGCTACATATAAAATCGAGTCACTCAATGAAAGAATGTGAGATATAGTTCATGTATGTCGGTTGAAAAGGTTTCAACTTAGATAATAGGAAAATGTAATATATACAAACTGTAAATAGATCTAGGGTGTTGACAGAAAGTATATGTGACACGTGGCCTCAGTAACAATTATGTTTATGCCACGATGACATTAATAACATTGAATAAATATGGCGCGTAACGGGAAAATGTTACCCAGAAATAAAGATGGCGCGTAACAGATAAAGATGGCGCGTAACAGAAAAACATTACATTGCTAGAAAATTTATCCCATAAGCCGATAAAGAAGTTTCACTTCAAAAACTTGTAGCAATAAATAATAAACAAGGGAGAGTCTCTTAGCGTTCTTTCGTACACTTGTTTATTTCAACAAATGGCAGATTCCTAATAAAAACATTTTAACTTTCAAAAGGAGTACAAAACACCCAATGATGAATACAGACTCATTTTTTTATCATTATCATCGCACGGACTTTCTCAAATCGACCGCAGGTCTGATGCAGCGCAAACACATCATGGTCTAATGCACCCACCGAAAGCGGAGTGCGGCGTGTCGAAATTGTGCAAGTGCACTCGGGCTCGAGGAAAACGTCGATTCCGTGTATGACACAAGTTGATAGGTATTTATGAGTTTGGAATGTATCGCAGTGAAAGTGGCATTCCCCGACCTCGCGACTCCCGCGCCGGCCGACGCGTGGCGCGCGCGTTTGAGCGGCGCTACGGCACTCTGTTATAAACAAAATATAATGCGCGCACGCGCAAAGATTCTGATTCACGGTGCACCCTTTTCCTTTCCAAATTGCATGCGATGCATATACACATACAGATTCTAATTGACGGTTCATGCTTTTCCTTCACAAGTAGTATAATATGATGCGCGTAAGCACACAGATTCTGATTGACGGTTCACCCTTTTTCTTTTAAAATAGTATGTGATACGAGTACGCACATAGATTTTGATTTACGGTGTACCTTTTTACCATATTCGAGAGACAAATGAGAAGGCGATCCATTAGAGTAGATGGCCACCGCCGCCCATGAACACTCGCAACCACAAAAAAAGCACTAGTGCGTTGCCGGCCTTTTGGGAGGAATAGGTTATCTCATTAGATAACTCTATATTCCCTCACAAAACTTCTTTCTGCAACCCAATCTCCCCAATCAACCCAATCAGGGGATCGGTTTGAAGGAGGGGGAAGAGGGGGAATAAGGCACCAAAGCTGTCATTCACTGGACGAATCCTAACAGCAGATGTTGCTACTTTACGACCATATTCTATTACAGTGTGATATTTCATCGACCGTGCCGTTTCTTTACGAATAGTATATGACGCGTGTACGCCTACTGATTCTGATTTACAGTTCACAATTCCTTTTATGAATAGTGTATGATGCGTATACGCACACACGTTCTAATTCAAGATCTATACTTGTCTTTTCCGAATAGAATGTGACGCGTGTATCCCTACAGATTCCGATTTACGGTTCGGTCTTCTTCGAGCCACTCGTTTGCACTTAACCATACTCAAGCTGTACTAAAAAAAAAAAAAAGAAAAAATAAACGAAAAGTCCCCAGTTGCCGCGGCTCCATCTTTCGCGCCGGTTTTAAATTACGAGAAAACCGTTCCGATTTACGCCAAACGGCAAAATGATTCAATGACAGCAGCAGCAATTTCGCCGGAAAAAAAAAACACGTTAGCGACGTCCGAAAGTGAAAACATTCTGTTGTGACGACGTCGTGATCATGTGGTTTTCTAATTCTGATTCTCACTTTCGTTAGGCTGCGGGATCCTATCAAATTTTACCGGATCATATATATATATATATATATGTATATATACTAGCTGACCCGCCCGCTTCGCTGGGTAATTTTTATTTATAAATAAAATGGCGAAGAATTTACGGAATTCGAAAAATGGGTAGCTCAGAACCATCTACAAATCATCCCGCATCGAATGGTCCCAGTCCCATGTCTATACGTTTAGTAGTTTTACGTGATTGGCGAGACATAAGATAACCTATATATATATATATATATATATATATATATATATATAATATATAAGAGCCGATATTGACTGGCCGGTTCTTTAATGTCTCTTATTACAAATTTCGGTACGGTCTTTTTATTGTATTACTTATAACAATCCGTTTTCCTATCACTATCGATGCTTGTGCCCCTCGGGCATCGGTCCCCGTCTACTCTTTTCTATGTTTCTCATTCTACTACTTCTATTGTTTTTCTCGTGCTTGGATTCTACTAATCTATTCTATTTTTCTAATCATATTTTGAATCGAACGCGAACCCTTATTAACCCTAAGCAAGGAGGCCGGATGCCTCACACGCCACCGACACCTAGCCCAACTACAACAATATTATATAAATACATACGTACACATATACAGGATGTAAATGACGGTCGGGCAAATACTGAAATTCTAAATACAGACTACTATTTTTAATCTATGATCAGTGGTTCTTTATTCCCGGAAACGCAATTCTAAAATTTTGATATGTGATTACCACGCAATGTAACGCAAACTCACGCTGTGTGTATTGCCTAGCAATACACATCCGCGTACGCACCTGAGCGTTGATTATTGTATCGCGCGTTACATTGCTGTTTGTTGAAATTATTATTTTTTTTGTTTTTTATTTTTGCATAGGATGGTTTGTTTGCTTAGTATAAACAATTTTACTTAAAAAAAATTGAAAAAATATCAGAAAATTTTGAAAATTTTCGGAGAAAAATTCCAGTGCCTATCGTTTCAGAACCATGGTCTGAAGCCACCATTTCAGTATTTGCCCGACCGTACCTTACACCCTGTATATATAAGATTCAGTGTTACGAAACCTTAATAAAAATCAAAATCTTAAAATTCTGTTAGATGAAAACAAAACGTATCTGAAAATAATATGCTCACATTATTTTGGTAAATGTATTTATAATAGTTCCAGAAAACAAATATGTTTTCTTCTGTGTTAGCGTGGGACGTCCATAAACAAAAGCATATAAAACCGTATATGAATTTTTAACAGTGCTCATTTATTAAACATAATTTACATGAAATATTCTTTCTTTTTATTCATTGTTTTTATTTCTCAAATCGGGCGGCAACTTCGTCAATCGGACAATCGTCCGTACTTTAATTTGAACTTTACAAATGACTATTAATTTACGAATAAAATATGTTGCAATATGCACTTTGCTCACATATATTTAAAAAGGAAGTTAACTGTTGAGTTTACATTGCGCTTTTTCTGCACAAAATTCATTTCGTGAAGATTCTAAATTTGACAAAAATATCGCCGTCTTCTTAGCTGTTAAATGTTTAATGAATGATTTGTTATAAGAACAGTTCGTTATCATGTTTATTTTAAAATTAATATTTTAAATTAATAGATTAAAGTTTTAAAATTAATCCCACAATAAAAAACGGTTTTTTTAGACAATAAAATAATAAGCATTAAAAAATTATCTTATAGACAATAAAATGATAAGCATTAAAAAATTACCTTTATAAAATATATTGAAACGTATGAATCTCATTAACAACCGGGCTGCCTTACAAACTCTTTCACTACACTTTCTTAATTCACAAAATCGTAGGCTTGGGGTCAGTTATTAGCTCCGCCTGTAAAATCTAGACAGCATGACATGTATACAGGCTTTGTGGGGTGGCCATGCGACGCGAGCGCACACACATCCGTTGCTTCACATTTCGACTCGATAGTCATCAAAATTGATCACAGATGTCGCTAGTTTATATATCTGTAATGCGGTCAAACCTTTTTGTACTAGAATTGTTTTTTTTATAACTCCACAAAGCGACTAAAAAAATATTATTAAACAAAAACGACGCTCCGTTATTTACGAAATAAGCCTTTTTAGGTAATGCGCTTGCGAGCTGTGTTGCCTCCAAATAAAAATATCTCGGGTACAATCCCGACATTAAGTTCGTACTTAACTGTTTAACAACTAATTATAAATACTACAATTCGCTCAGTGCCTCAGAAATCACTTCCAACCATTGAACCCCTACATTGTCATCGTATACACTTTAGCGTGCAAATACGTTCGCGGGCCGCGTTCAAAAGTAGGTGCATTTTAAAGTAGTGTTTATAATTTTAAGCGATAAATATCAGACATGACATTTTCAAAATGTCTCACGGGCCGGATCAAGTCTTACAGCGAGCCGGCTGTTGCCCTCATATGGTATACACGATGAAGTTTGTCAATAGCCTCAAACCTACACTGGACCAATGTGTGAAGTCTTATAGTTCAAGCCTTATATCAAGCAGAATATCCTTAATAAAAATATTCTAGAATAGTATGACGCAGAAGTGAAAAATCTGACACAACCCTGTAATGTACTTATGCTCACAGAACACGTACAACATATAATAGCTGTACAACCATGGATCTCGGCTAACTAGGTGGACGGTTTTAAGTCATAATCATGACTATGGTTCAATGTATATTGTAACTTTCACATGTCGTTTAGTATTCCCCATGTACGTACAAAACGATGTTTTCCCTGAACGTTAAATATCATATTTGATTCTGCATGCAAGTTTGAAGTATATTCAGTGGGTGTCAGCTTTATGTCTATTTTTAAGTATGTTTCGAAATTATCGATTTTGCTGCACGGCTTTACCAATAGGTCGGAAAAGCCTATTGGAATGGCTGGAATGTGATAAATATAAATTGTTACACAAAATGAAGCAGGGAAATAATAAAACAAAAATTAAAAAAAACATCAAAAGTATTTTTTTTTCTGTAACAGTATCTGCAATACGATAGATAATTTAATCATAAAACTTTTATTAATTTTTCCTTCAATACTATATTTTTCAAATTTTATCTTAAAATGATATTATCAGTCATAAAATATAAAGGTATCTCTACATTTATGTTTATTTTTTAAATTGCTCTGTTTTAGTTTCATTTACGACAAAAAGCGTGTTAAATGCGCGATTTTCTTCCACGTACAATAATACTCTGGAATTATTTACCATCAGCAGTATTTCCGACGACCTTTGACTAGGGGGTCTTCAATCAAAGCTCGTATTCCTATTTAAAAGGCCGGCAACGCAGCCCCGAGGGTTGCGAGCGTCCAAGGGCGGCCGGCGAATATGTGCTTCACCATAGTCCGCATGGTCATTGCCCCTTATAAATACTGTATATATACAGTGGAATCTCAATAACTCGAGACGTCAAGGGAAATGCAAAAAAAAAAATCGAGTTAACGAGTTTTTGACTTAACAAGAACTTCGAGATACATATGACTGTGTCGACAAGGAACAAACACAACGTTCACAGCTGTGTTACTTAGAAAGTTTCATGAATGTATTCATTCATTGCACTTGTACAAGACAAAAACAATAGATTAGAAGCCCCGAACCCGCACATTCATTTTGGAATCTATTGCTATTATTTCGGGGAATTCCAAGTAAGACGTCATTATATTTTACCAACTACGACTTAAGGAGTCTCCTTTTTGAAATTCTAGTTATACGAGTATAAATATGTATTATCAATACTTCGTAGGGAAATAACATTTTGTTCGAGTTACAAAGTCTAAATAATTCGAGATACCGCGTATTTAGGGGTTCATCGGAAGGGTATGGCAATTTTTTTCGACTTACTGAGGATTTCTACTTGACAAGGTTCGAGTTATTAAGATTCCACTGTATATACATATATAAAAACAGCTTATAGCTTACTTTTGAGAGATATGCTTTACCACTGTGTTCTATCTGTTTGGATATTCGTCCGACAGATAAACGGAGGTGTGATAGCGTAATCGTGGCCGTTGATCGCAGGCAGCTCAAGGGCTAGTTCGGGCTTATCGTAAGGGATGCAAATTCAACCCTTGTGCATACAAAAGCAAAAATACTACAGTCGGCCGTAAACTATTACCGCTGCGACTGTCGACGTACGAAACCCTGCCGCTCTGAATTGTCTGTAAACGACGCAACGTGCAGGTGTAAAGTCCCCCTAATCTTCCCTTTTCATCCCCGCGTTTCTAGTTCATCCCTATTCACCCCCGCGTTTCTAGTTCACGCTTTCATGACTAACAGAGAGAACAGAGTACAGTAGAGTTTTGTGGGATGTTAATCTACTGCTTACTTGATCTTCTCTTATAAGGAAATGAGTTCCTCCTGACCGATGGTATATTTTCAAAGGAATATTGTATTTCAATTCACAAAATAAGCTTAGAAAAATAGATGTTAAATGTAGCAAATATTAATGACGGATAAAAAAATAAATAATTATACAGTTTTTATTGATACTATATTTTATAACGTATGATGATATATGTTTATGGTATTTTTTCTTATTTTTACTTTTACCATTCCTCATAAAGATAATAAGATAACACTTGGCTATAAACTTTAACTCGTTTAATAAGTTATATTATTTTTTAGTTTCTCAAAAGACGCAGAAAAGCTAAAAAGCCTTAGATAGAGAAGGCTCTTGGATCTCTACTAAGTACAGTGGTGTTATTTCTGCATACTTTGAATAACATGCGTACTATTTAATATAACTTCTAAAGTAATATAATATCTCCATTAAAATGCTGTTTCTAATTTTTGCAAGGAAATAAATATAATATTAGAAAGACTATGACATTAGGATATTTATTTTTGAATTTCATACACTTTTCAGTATTTGTTTATTGTCCAAATTTGTATCCCGCAACGCCCAGCGAAATGAGTCTAGTCAAAGTGATACTAAAATTAATCTTCCCAATGAAATCCTTTAAAATTTTATACACATCATTAACACCATGATTTTATACATATCAGCAACAAAAAAAAACAAAAATTGTATCCTTCAAACGGTTTCGTATTACGCATTCCCTGCTTATATGTATAAAAGGTACAACGCACGAAACTTTGCCGCTCTGAATTGGCTGTGCAGGTATTACGCTCCCCGACCCCTCCTTCTTTTCCCCCGCGATCTTATTTTATGCCATTGCGACGCTTCCGTGACGAACTTCATTGTGGTAAAGTTCCGTGCGTTGTGCTCTATACATATAAACGGATAAATATATTTATCTATAAAATTATGTCTCATTAACTCGCCAAACGAATGTCGCTGAGGAATAACAACTTTTTTTTACAAACTTATAATTATTCAGTGGAAATTGATTTTTGTATATCGTAAAAATAATAAATTACCAATAATTTTATGCTAATTAAAATATTGAATAAATAAAGTCACATTCTCTAAATTTTATTTTACCATAATATACAACGAATTTAATAATGTTGTTAATTTGATATTTTTGGTCTCGATTGCAAATAATAGTAATTAATTACATTTATTTTAAGTCATTAGTTTATTATTCCAACCCAAACAAATGAACTAATTACATTTAAATAAAGAAATAAACAAGTCATTTTTAATATCAAATCCGATTCGATATCGATAATACTTATAGTAGACAACAGTCAGATCTACTCAAATAAATACGTCACTTGCTCATAAAGTATTGTATTTTTTTATAAGCTGATCGAGGGATTACTTTGTAGGTCAACTGTCTCATTTCGACACCCATGGTGACCAGAAAGTTTGATGAAATGAAAAAATACGTTTCCCCGTTTGTCTTCGTACTTCACACCCCAGAAAACTGGCAGTTAGCGATCGTCGTCAGTGTTGGAAGTAAAGCTTATTCTGAAATGGCATTGATAATAAATACAATAACTATAAAAGCTCTCTAAAGGTTTATGAAATACGAGACATAAATAAAAAAAAAACTGTGTAATGTAAAATTATAATATTATTCATCACACAAAAAAATAAATAATTATTACCTTCTTTTTTATATAGAAATATACTTTTTAGAGGCGAGCTACAGAAAGTCTAACTTGGTTCAACTTTAACACACCCAGTTCGTGGATATGACGCTAGTGAGAGGTGCATTGTTAAATTAAATTTAATAGTTATTATTTTATTTGCCAACAGTTTCGGCTTCGTGAGAATAAAATCAAATAATTGTTTATGTGGATCGATCACGCATTCAATTTGAATATAAATTTCGGTCGCGCTTTCAATTAAAATCCTGGTTTCGCTTTTAATTCCATCCCGATGCCAAATTATAATAACAATTAATATTATAACAATTAATTCGGTATTAACTGTATCCTTTGTTTTATCCCAGATAATGACATACCTATCTCTATATAAAATTTTATGACGATCCGTTCAACTGTACAGACGTGATTAAAAAAAAATTGAAACTCAAATATGATTACAAAATTATAAAGATTTCTGACTTAACGTAGAAATTACTACCAGTTACATATCACTGTTTTTATATCTTTTTTTTTTAATAAAAAGACCACAGTACCGTTTTCCGTAGCAGGCTTTTTAAAATTATTGTCGCCCCACTAAAACCAACTGGTTCTATCGAGAAACGAACGCGAACAGCCAGTCTGCGTCGGCGCGCCTCTCTCTCGATACAGCCTTAACATCTCTTTGGAATTAAAAAAATATATATATACCGTAATAACGGCTTACATAATTTTAATTCGGAAGTACAAATTCGAATTTTAAAAGTTTCTTTTTTTTAAATCTCAAACTTTTCTAAATAACGAACGGAAACTTTGATCCACATTTTATTCCAAATTTAAATATATATGTATTTTAAATTAACAGTAGGATTTTTAATATACGAATTTCGAAAATCGAACAAGGCGAACATTTTACCTAACCACGGCCGGAAGTACATGGCGTCAACGAATTAGGTGTTGAAAAAAAGAAAGTGTTTTGACTTTGACAGTGAAAGTGAGTATTGTGAATTTTGTTATAGACGCTTGGAGAATCGAGTTTTGTGCTCTATTTCCGCCAATCCGTTTAGGAATTTAAGCTGTGCGTACGCAGGTTCGAGCAGATCAGGTGGTAGTAATTGCCAGTATTGATGTCTTTTTGTTTGTATTTGAAAACATGCTTAACAATTTGAATGTAAACAATTTGTCTACGCCGTTAAGAAAAATAACTCTTTGGCTACATACGATTATAAGCAATAATTCTATTTGTTCAAACCTGTTAAATATTTTTAAATTTTTCTCGGCATTCAAATAGAAGAAAAAAAAAACTAAATACATAATTGGAAATTTCTTTAAATTCCTATTTCATTGCCAAGGTTTGCTTTTTTTTAAACTGGTTAATTAACATGAGCATGTCATCTAATTATAATTTAAAGAAAACATTATATAAAGCTCTTCATTGGAAAATTAAAAAGTAACAGAATAGAAAATAGAGAAATGTCTAAAATATTTATATAATTTTTTCTGTATATATTTATTATGTCAATTTCTGCTCTTTGGCAGTTTTTTTTTTTTTGTAAAGCACGCGTAATTTATTCTTGGTTTTCGCACAACCAGGATGTTATGCAACTATTTCTATATAAAAAAACAATAGATTTTGGATACAGTTTCGGTTTTCAGATAACAAAAAATCTCTGTTGTGGATTTTTTAGTTGATAAATATCGGTGCGGAAGGTTACAGATGAATTTATCATCGCTTTTTGAAATACCTCGCTCAGTTCGTTCGAGACAATAAGATTTGACCAGAGATTACAGATACAGGTATTCCAACAGGTATACTTAATGAATATAAATATTCAACTTCTATTGCCGTACGTATATGTATATACATAACTTTCACACTGGTCCACCTAACAATGGAGGCGTCGTTGTGAACCGCCCGGATGACAAACCGACAGACTTTCATCTCATTTGTATAGCCTTTGTTCAGGTTTTGAAAGCTGTGAACAGGATGTCGATCGTGTTCAAAGGCGCCTGTTTTGATATTACATTGTTTTGAGTGAACAACTTTAAACTAAAAATATTGTTGATTAAACATAAAAGTCTATTCACATATTTATACAATTTTCGAACATCAGGGGTGAAACTTTATAAGATATATAATTATATATCTAAAGCATATAAAGGACGACCAGTAGGTAGAGCTTTTTAAGTGTTACACCAATGATATAATATATCATTTAAGTTATAGCTACATATATTACACCATATTTTAAGGAATTTCCAAGTGTTTTAATTTATTTTTAAGCGATTACTTGTTGACCAATCACTTTTCAGTGAAATTTAATCACGAGTTTCAAATGATTGATCACACTCTTTGATGTTGCCCTTTGATATTGTTACGTGTTGAAGTCTCCTATAAGTAAGAAAGTACTTCGTAATAGAATCGGAATATGTTTTATAGCGTCTAAACGCATTTATTGATAAAATAAAAATATTTAAGATAAACAAATATCTTGACAAATAAATTATTGACTAAATTTAACTTTAGTTATGAAAAATCTTACGGTTTATGATTCAAAATTTTCTGGAAAGTTTCCATATCATTTTTAGGCAATATAGCTACATATTTTTATTTTTTTTCTAATAATTTTTTAATGGCCCAAATTTAACTATTTCGTAAAAAATGTGCTTAGCTTAACTGTCACATGGTACATTACATTAAAATATGTCGTTGTCATCTTTATTAATTTTTATATGAGGAAAATAAATATAAATGAATCTTAGCGTAAGTAGATTCATAAAAGAACTCGAATCACATCAAAATCAATACTTTGTGATTTTTTTACTGTTTTGGATGAAATTAATACTATCTTTGATTGCCTAATGTCTGTTTAAATTTCATGTCAAAATCGCCATATATAAATTAAAAATAATGTTTTTTGTGATACAATTTTAATTGCATATTAATTTCTTGCGGCCGGCTCGAATTTTACGTAATATCTCTTTAAAAGTTCGATTTTTGTGTTGAACATTTTTAATACACTTCATTGTTTGAACTACATTTTTAAAATATTCTCCTATTCTTGTTATATCTGTGGTCGGTTTTGCATGAATTTTCTCTTTAAAGCTTGTCCACTCGGAAAAAATACCCCTTTTTTTAAGAGGTGTCACATATGTATGCAACTCCAACGTTTTATTTATCATAAAAATTAAGATTTTATCAAATTGTAATTATTTTTTATCTGATACGATGATTCTGTATCAAATTTAAATGCCGATAGACAGTCAAGGCAGTAAACTTGGGAAAAATTATAACTAAGAACTCCTGAGGCTAGCAGGTATCAAACTTCAGGTATTGACAAAGCAAAGCTATTTCTTTAGCTCATCACTAGTATTTAGTTGTCCTCAGGGCAGTTTTAGGCTATTCAGGGGCCCTTGGACACACGAAGTCGGGGCCCTTGGGCGCACCGAGATTTAACCTTCGGGTGTATAGAGTTTTGGACCCTTTTAAAACGCCAAATAATACCTACCTGAATGAAAATAGATTGTAATTTTACGTACAACTTAAAAGACGATGACGGCATTTTGGAACATCTACCGGATCGATAGCCCAGGGCCGATGACCTTATAGAAGAGACGGAACTGGTCGTACTATCAGCATCCGTTTGCCCTTAATTAATGAGTTGCGTTTTAATAACTTTAATATTAAGTCGTATCTTACCACAATCTGTTTATTTCGTCGCGGGTTTGAAACTTTACGCCCCTCATTTTGGCACAGTCAGGGTCGACGGCTGACGGCGACCGTCGTCACCAATCCGATGGCAATGTCCGGAGCCGGAGGCTTGATGTCTTCACCGAGGCGCAGAGCGAGCGTTTTAATTTGATTTTATTTAAAATTTCATTCATCGTTTCGCCCGTCACCAACCCAATACCTCCAGAAAGCGACGCTTTTGACCAATGAGGCACGATCGTTTTTCATCCCAATTATTGAGAGAAAAATAATTCGTAGTTTGAGGCTGGTATATATTTAGTTAGTACACTTGTAAGAAACGTAAGACAGACAGACAGACGCGAGGCACGTCGCTCCACTAAGTAATTTCTAAACGAGAAACAGAGATATGAGACAAAGTAAATCTTCTCTAATAATTCGAATTGCAGAGCAGATTCCTGTTTAATACACAACGAGTTACCACAGTGATAGCAGACTTATTTATGTGAGAGTTTATAGAAAACCACCTATACTTCAATCCTATTTTAATATTGATTTGATTTTTAAATATGATGTATTATAATATGTAATTAGCGTATAATTACGTCTGACTGAATTCTAGGACATTGTACCGTTTTCATTCATTAAAAATATTTAATTTAGAAAATTTTATTAATTTTCCTTTAGTTTGAACTTTATCGCAAATGCTTTATTAATTTGCTTAAATATAAGAGACTAGTACTCTCAGAAATCCATTGAGGAGTAACGATTTTCAGTAATTGTATAAAATATTTCATAATTTTTTTTTATAACCTATCCATCTTTATAATCTAACTATCTCACCCAATGTGAGGCATATAAATAAAATTTTCTTTGCGCTTGTATTTATTTATCGTAATTTAACATTAAAAAATTATTTTTGTAAAAATAAATAAAGTTTTGTAACACGACCATTGACGTCAAACCTTTAGTTTTATTGCAATTTATTTTATTTCAGTACATTCATTAATGGAATAATGGAGTTTGTCTTAAATTTTAAGTTGATTTAAAAAATATATTTTAACATTACAGCATAACGATTATTATCTAAAACCATTAAATAAAACCAAATCATCTTATATTGTAAATGTGCGAGCGCATAATTTCTATTGCAAAATGCTAGACGCAATTGGTTTACTTCTTTTGTAGTAGCATTCTGAACGTTATTAAAAAAATAATGACAACACAAAATTGTTTTATTTCTTTTCAAATAGACTTTCGAAAGTTATTACAAATAAATTTCTGGACCCGAAATTGATTTACTTCTCTTTACCCGACTACGGCGAAGCTCAAAAGGAGGCTAGATAAACAGTGACTAGATAAATATGTTTTTAGAACTTATTAAAAAAAATAATGGCTATACAAAATTGATTTAGTTCTCTTCAAGTAGATTACTGTGAGTTAAAAAATATAACAATTATATACGTATATATTTTACTACTTTTTAAATTGCTTTCTGTGAGTTAATGAATAATAATTGACGGAACACAATCGATTTATTGATATCGACTGCTTTTCAAGTAGGACCTTGGGAAATATTAAAAAAAGCCTCGTTTTTTAATAACTGTTTTTTATTTCTCTATCAAAGAAACCCCGCCATTTCTATTTAGCTTTCGTTGTGGGCTGAATTGTTTATAAGGAACATACCCAAACTACGTGACCCGTTCACGGGGTGGGGAGTCTTCAAAATACCACGCTTGGTCACAAGACAAGAGGGGGCTTAAGGCTTCATCACGTAGTCAGAGAATTCTTGCGCTTTTTCTGAGATATACTCAAGTTCAGCAGCGTTTTAAACTCACAAATGGCAACACTAACGCAAACATGCCGGGACGGCAGCTGATTTTAAACTGATAGTCTTTGTACTCATTCAGAAGTGTTACCCGAAGGACGGGGGGGTCGTAGCATATACTACGGTTGATCACCATAGGGGAGGGTAAAAATTGTAAAATATGGGTCACGTAGTATGGGTATGTTCCCTAATACTGAAGGTCGAGTGTGAAGCGGCACCATGACGTCTTATAACGTCCTGTATAGAATGTGAACGGATGGACACGCATTTGTCGAGGCTGTAACTATAATAATGGCTAAATAGACCCTAATAAAGTGGGTTAGCTGACATGTGTATTAGGATATTTGTGGCGGGGTCATAACAGAGATTGATAGTTACTGCGACCGAAATTGTAATAGATAGGAGATCAACTCTTTAGCGGACGTAAGGATTTGAGCTGCAGACGTCGTAGCAACTAAGACGCAAAAGCAGACGGTGCTAAAGCGAGTGAAATCTAAAGTAAAATGCACCTAATTGCCAGAGCGTTCGCTAAGTAGTTAACCTAAAAGGTCACTGTGCGGCGCGGGCGCAGGCGCTTTCTTGCGGTTGCTGCTGTCGTGGGAAAGTGTATAAGGAACTAGATTTGAAGATAATAATTATAATACGCACAATATTTAACCGTTTTCACAAATAGAATTTTCTGAAATGTACGAAACAATATTATCATTAGAATTGATACAAAAATTTTATAATTTGATGACAATATTTATAACTTAATTTTTATAACTTGTAGAAACTAAAATTAATGTTTATAAATAAAAAAAAAGGAAAATATTTTATACTTTTATATCTTAAATTGGACCGATTTCATTATGTTTTAATAAAGTAGGTTTTTGGGCTACTTGGTATTATATACACATACATAGTAATAATTTTTTTCTCTATTCATTATATTTGAAATACAATTGAAATATTCAAACTAATCATTATTGTATAAAGAAATAAATACAATTTTTCCCAGATTGAATTTGAAGTGTTCGGATCCAACAAAACGCGCTATGTCAAATTCAAAAATATTCATATTGGAGCCATGTCAACGGTGAATGTGAAAACTGTACAAATATGGAAAAACAAAAAAATTAATAACAAATGTACGACATACGGTAGAGCCCTAAAGCAGCGCACGAATGTGACGATCAAATGTACAAGAATATCAAGATGGCGATATCAAAAATGGCGTAACACAAAATGGCGGATGAGGAAAATATTATTGTCCTTGGTAATTTTGAACGTTTGCGGACAGACAGTGAACGCAGAAAGTAAGTATACTTATATAACGTAAGTTTTATTTATTTATATTTTTCAAATGTAACTTATAAATGTGAAAGTTTCTGTGTTTGATTATTTGTTACACAAAAACTACTGAATTAATTTGGATGAAACTTTTGCCATTACATAGTTTATATATCAGAATAACAAATAGGCTATAGTTTATAAAGATATAAGCTTTTACACGCGGCTTTCGTTCGCGTAAACATATAATGAATTTTGTACTTATTCCATTTGTTAATGGTAATTTCAATGTTCAAGAGAGGGTCAATTTCAACATCGATCCGGGACAGGAATCGCTTGCAGGGCAGAGATCAAAAGCGTGAGTGATATAATTTGTTTTGATAAAAATTGTTGACAGTACGCCATGTAAGGTTCTCAACACACTCTATAGGCCTTCACTAGCGAGCGGACTACGAACACTAAGAGGTCTTCACCTTAAAACTGTGTTGTGTGTATTAAGACAAAGTGTGGACTTCATAGTATGGATGGTATACTTAGACAATTACATGAAATCAACCCCTCTCTCTTCAGTCTGCAGAAGTTGAGCTCTGTGGTACTGCTTTCGTGTCAACTAAGATTTGTTCGTATCACCTCATCATTATTAACATCCTACAGTAAATGGTCAGGACAGCTTCCACCAGAAACGTGGAGATCTGATGAAATCGTGATTTACCATGATCGGTCTGAATACAACATCCAGAATTTTTTTAATATTTCTAATTTTGTTCACGGGAATCTCATAATATATGAGAAGTGTTAATGTAGGTGTTAGTTGCAAATGACGAGCGTAATATTTAACTTCGATAACGATAAAAAGTGCCATGTTTTAATTGGTCACACTATTTTCAAACATGTAATGCCTACAACACGATAGCCTGCAACACGAGCGCCACCTATAGGTCTCTTCGAATAATAGTATGAAATATAGCGAATTAGTAAATTGAGTCAAGCTCATTTCTCCTTAATTCCAGTTATACACTTCATTCGTTCACGAAATTATGAATTTTATGTAACAAAACATTTTTCATAGAATGAAATATTTATTCCAGGTATGACCACCCGCATGCTGGCGTCACTCTTAGGCTATCCCACGACCTGTTCCATATCTGGCGAGGTCCACGCCTGCACTCTGTCGCTGACCTGCTGGCTGCAGGGCGGAGTCAGGGTGCGGGGATGCGGAGGTGGGTGGCTGTTGAGCTGCTGCATCATCAGCGATGGCAACGAATCTGAGAACAGGTAAGGTGTTTACGGTCGTATTTATTCAATAATTTAATCTTTTTTTACCTATAATTTATATTATTAATTAATAAAATAAAATGTTAAATTACTGTTCATCGATATATAGTAAATGCACTAATAGACGAACGGTTGTCTCAAGTTGTTGCTGTAACTAACAGTTTGAGCTTAATAAAATTAATTAAAAAACAATAAGTGGAATAATAATTTATAAAATATATTGATAAATAGTTTCACCTCCTTCACGCTAGGTAAGATAAAATATATGTTAGTATATTAAATAAAATTAACTAATAATTTATACCAAATTTTCAAACACTATATTAATAATATTTTATTTTTATTTTTTCTTTGTAATGGATCTATTCTCTTTTCCTTTTAAATTTTCTTTTTACATTTTTTTTTGAGTTCATTTTTTTATTGTACAAAAGGTTTTCACAAAATGGTGATAAATAAAATTGAAAATTTACTAGATAAATCCATTGTCTATCTTTCGGATTGAGGCTATAAATTTGTCATCAATAGATGGATGGAAAATTTTCTTGTTTTTTTTTATTTTATTAGCAAATTATTATATTTATAGTATAGTTTAGAGAATACGAACAAAATCATATGATACATACCTAATTATTTAATTTATTTATATTGCTAATGACAAATACAATATTCCAGCCGTCTGTCACAACATACTAATTATGTTGGCGTTCTTGAAGCAAATCGTCATGGTATCAATTAAAACATCTTATTTTGACCTTTTATATAAACATAAAGTAATATAAAATTATGTAATATCATTATAAATTTATATTTATATAAAAAAATATAGATTAAATTAAATATGGTCATTTATTGAAATTATATTAGTCCATCTATTGATGTATTTAGCGTATGTGAGTTGCTATATTTACTGATTCTACCACCATAGATTATAAGTTGCGTCACATATAGAGGTACAACTCTTAAACACATTATTTCGAATGCCACGTCAGCATCCCCTCTTCCGACTGGACGTTGAAACTCCCACCGAAACTGCATCAGATCGCGAAGAGGCCGGTGGTGCCGGCGAACGTGTTCAGGCGACGAGTGGACGATGACGTCACACAGGTAACTGACGGCGCTGTGTATGACTGTAGAAAACCGACCAAGTGCGTTACGGCCCACGCGCAGCCTAGGATTCCGTGGTTGCCATGCTGTACGGAATAATAAGGGGGCTTTTCGTTCGATACTATGAGCATATTGATTGAGATCACGGTTCAACGGCTAATGACTTCTAAAAATGGGTCCACATAGGGCGGGCTTTAAAGATGTTTTGATTTCAATTTGCATAATTTTATATGGTTCATAAATATATATTTACTACCTGTTTACATAACTAACAATTTCATTTAATTAATTTTCTATGGAATTTGTGCGAAATTTTGTTTTTCACTTCTTCGTGTATATTTTATAAGTCAGTTGACTGTTATTCGTTAACTGTGAAAAAGTTTTTCAACAGTAATAGTTTTCATATAATAGTTATAGACGGGGACGCGGCTTAAACAAAAATAGTACTTTAAAGCAATATTCCGCAACGGAACCCTAAGTCGAAAAAATATTTTACACAAACCCGCTATATCTTTCAATGACCTATCCTACCGACACGTTACACTATGGGATATACGAGAAAAATTTCATCTCTACTTTACGTGTTGGGGGTACTTACTCTAAAAAATTTTCAAAATTTCGTTCTACCATTTTCTGTGTTTGTTGTTAACATGCCCATGCCAAATTACAGCTTGCTTATGCTAGAAGTGTCTGAGCTAAGCCGCGACGTACGTACAGCGAACAGGGCGGACAGGCGGAATATTGTCGACTTCGGTCACCATAAAACTCCGTTCAAAACCAGTAGGTACAAATCAGCTGTTAAAGTCACTGGTCCACGGCCAACCTTTCAGCTCCTTCTAATTCTCTACAGGTTGTTGTTACCACGATAACAACTGTTTTTAATTCATTATATCAAAAGCCTCTTCCACGATCTCCTTTCAAAATGATATTTAACGAAAGCAGTTTTTAAAATAAGATTTGCGTTTCATGCCTTCCTTTTAACGAGTTTCAGCCCCAACAACCTTTAAAAGGAGGACGTGGAAAGCAAATTTTATTCTAAAAGTGACTTATTGTTGAATGTCATGTTAATAGATGATGAAAGAGGTGCTAAATCATCAAACTTATTGTGTGAGGCGTTAATTAAATCCATAGTACATCTTGCAGCATGTATTAATGCAGCATGCAACCCACCGCTGACCCTCGAGTCTGTTCTACTAAATTTCTATCCAAATGATTGAATATTGATTAGAGGATTGACAGATATCGAAACCTAAGAAGTGTTAAATTTTATAATTATCTTGCACTAAGTTAAATTGTCAATTCTACCTAGTTTCATGAACCAGGCTTTCTGAATCAATATTAGTGATTTGATGAGATTTATGAACACACACAGCATGGGTTGCATGCTGTATGTTAATGCATGTGCAGGCAAGCGTAAATCTTATATATATTTGTAATATATTATATATATAAATTTTGTCTTGCAAATACATACAATAACTAAAACGAATATTTTTAAACAAATGATTGCTTATTTGGGGTATGGATCGAACCCGCATCCTCAGCGCAGCTCGTAACCCCACTACCCGCTGCGCCACTCGAGCAATTTAATATTTCATTATCAATACCGCCTGTTCAGTGTTGTCGCGGCGGGTGAACGCGGCAGACGTTATTCAAGTCCCTTGTCGTGCCAGGTAGACTGCGGCTTGCCGTCCAGCAGGCTGCTGCAGAAGAGGATCATCGGCGGGCGGGAGGCGCGCTTCGCCGAGTTCCCCTGGCAGGCCCACGTCAGGATCTCGGAGTTCCAGTGCGGCGGAGTCCTAGGTACTATTAATTTAGATTCTAGAGGAGATAAATGAACCCTGGGTAATAGTTCTAAAAAAAATAATAATATCATATCACGGCACGGGGATGACACAAAGCACGTGTTTGCGACGCGAAAGGTCACAAGTCTTAAACTTAATCGTCTGCACCGTTGATTATCTTAGGGTTCCGACTTCCAGCCGGTTGATGCGAGTCGCCTGGAAAAGGTTCCGTACTATAATAAAAAAAAATAACACGTTTTGTAGATTTACTCGTCACGACTTTTTTCGTTTCTCGTGGGTTTATGACTGGAGCCATATATTCTATATTTTCTCAAAGTTTTAGCTTTGTTGCTTTCTCAAAAAAGATTAGAATAATTTGAATACTTTCTTTAATATTTTTTAAGTCGTGATAGATTTTGGAATTATAAAAACATATACTTGTATTTCTTTCTCATTACAGACTAGTTCATTTAAGATGTCAAATGATACCATTATCTGTTTTTTTTATCCTCTGTTTATCTTCCTACCCAAAAAAAATTTATCACTCAAATTAGTATTTATTAATTTACCTACGTCACATATTCATCATTGGGTCGCCTAACTAAAGTACCAAAATTATAACTATTTTTTGTCGAGTTGATTCTAAGAAAATAAGCTACAATAAATGGATAGACGTACAAACAGAAAGATACAAGAGTGTTCCTATAGACGTTTCATTTTTTGATCGGGTGGCGCAATTCTTGTCCTTATAGGTGGTCCGTCTCTCAATCTAGGGCTGGGCTTTCATCTCAATCTCAAGCTAGGGCTGTTTTCCAAAAAAAACAGCTTTAGGCATCGAGTTGAAATCGATACTGAATAACTCATTGGTCTGAAAAAATAAGTTTCTAATTGATTTGAGGTAATGAAAAGAGACGATCCTTTAAAATGTATTTTCATACTAAAAGTTCCACTCACAATTTTTTTCATATGTTTTCAAGTTTTACCTAGAAATTGAGATACCAGAGTTAAGATACCATTTCTGTAACTTATTCTTAGACATGTATTAGAAAATCTAGGTATTAACTTGAAAAATGGCTCGAATAGTTTGCTTTTGTAGTATGAAAATTGTATTTAATGTCTTCGGCCCCACACCTAAATGCAGCATGACATTAGACTATGGGAACAGAAAAAATAAACTGCTTTGACGGTCTGAATACCTCAGGAATTTGTCATAGGTGTTATTAACGGCACAGGCAGTAGACGTAGGCTCTATCGCCAACTGACCTACTGATCGAGAGTTTCGAGTAGATTCTAGCGTATTTAAAAAAAACTCGGTTTTACTTCATGCCCTTTGTTATTTTAGCTTTCCGCTTTATGAATTCCCATTGTTGATATCTTACCTGTGATGTTAATCACAACTCATTTATTGCATTATTTTTTAATTGAAAAAATATTAGCAACATGTTTCGCTTTTATCGCGTGGTACATTGAGTTATGTAACTCGTTCCAATTATCACGCCATTGTAGTCCAGAACCATTTGTATGAATTTTTTTCTAAATTAAATCAACCATTTTTCATTCACCGGTACGCAATTTGTTATAAATTGCATAGTTTTTTAGTGTTATTTTAGGCGGTGTTTTAAAAGAAATTATTTGACCACTAAGGTCAGGTTTTAAATTATTAATGGTACATTTCTATCATATTATTCTGATATTTCTGTAAATATTGTTGAAAAGTCTTAAAGATGGTTGTAATATTATCAATACAAGTCTTATAGGTAGATAGACTACTCTCTCAAAGTTAATCGTTTTTTTTTTAAACTTTTCGACAAAGTGAATAAGTTCTTTGAATGCTGTATAAATATCTACAATAAAGGTCTACGTCTATTTTTTCTTCGTATCCCTTTTATAATGAATATTCACTAACACCTCACACAATACAATAAATATTCACTATTGAATGTGTATTTATCAACTTAAATAATAATCGAGGTTCGACACAAAATAATTGTCGTCGCATCAGACTTTTAACTAATATTTCCATTATGTTAATTGTTTTGCGGATCTCTAGTGTTGAACACAATCTTTATTTTGTCAATCTAAGGCAATTGTATAAAAAAAATTGAAAGGTGCAGATCTTTTAGAGTACAACGCGCGAAATTTTACCGCTGTGAAGTTCGTCAGGAAAGCGTCGGAGAACAGGGACGCGGCAGAGAAGAAGGAAGGATTGGGGAGTGTTATACCTGCGCAGTAGATCATTCGCAGCCAATACAGAGCGACAAAATTTCATGCCTTGTGCTGTATTCTAGTATTCTTTAAGAGCTTCAAAAGATTTGATAATACGCCACCATTAAGGCTTTCGTCTCGATCGTTAGTCAGCTCGGTCACGTCGTTAGTCACACGTCGCCAATATGATAGATAATGTGTCGTAAATGTGAACCGAACTTTGTACCTTTCAGTGTCCAGATGGTACGTGGCGACCGCCGCCCACTGCGTGTCGCGCGCCCGGCCGAGGGAGATAGCCGTGTGGCTGGGGGCGCTGGACACGGCCGCCGCTCTCGGCGCCACCGCGGCGAGGAAAATCGGGTGACCGCTGTTCGAATTGACCAGTAAAATGCTAGCGAAGCTGGAGTAAAACGATAGCTTATCTTTTTTTTTTTTTGAAATGAAGAAAGTACAAATGTGTAGTCACTTTAAGTGAGTCGTTATATGCCCAGACAACTTCCTTCGGCGAAAGTTGTTTGATTACTTTTCTAACAATGAATACGAAAATACATCACAAGGGAGTTTAACGTTCAAATCCGTTGACCATATATATAAAGACTATAGCTTTCGCCCGCAGCTCCGCCTGCGTGGATATAGGACGGACTGTTTCATCTTTTGTATCGACCGATTACTGTGTCGATGATGATCCCGATATCAGTACTTTTATAGATTCCGATCCTGGTACTGCTCTCAACTCCTTTTCCGGTCTCGATCGAAATTCCTTTTCGATTCCGATGAAATATCCCAGAGGAACCCATACTTTTACGACGAAAACAAACGTACTGCCGCCATTTTTAGGGTTACGAGCCAAAATGGCAAAGACGGAACTCTTATAGTTTCGTCATGTCCGTCCGTCCGTATGTCACAGGTATTTTACTCAAAAACTACAAGATGTATAGTGATGAAATTTATAGTGTAAGTGTCTTGTATGAGCCGCTATTTAGTTTGGTAGTGAAATACCAAAAATAAATAAATTTAGGAAGGGTACTTTATACATATAGCAGAAGCTGAAAAATTTTTTTTTTCAGCAAACATCAATGTGTTGCACATATTTCTGCAGATCTTTTAGAAAAATTTTAAGGCTTCTAAGAAATTTTTCTGATTATGTGAATAATTTTGGAAATAATCGCTCTGAAAGTTGCAGAAATTGCGTTCCCTCCCCTCAATTTTTCTAAATCGTATTTCCAATACATATAAAAAAAAATACGAAAATAACGCTTAATAAATACTTTCAACGAAAATTATTCTGAATAGGGTCGGATATACCGTTTTCGAGTTATTGTCGAAAAACTGCGCGTCTCAACGAAATGACGTAAGTGCCGTGAAGATACGCTCTTTTCCTGATGCACTTTAGTTTACACTACTTTAATGGCAACAATCGACATACCTACGTGTTTTTCTAGTTACAGGCGACTAAAGCGCTTATAAGTATGCTGCGCGGTAAACATGGAAAAAGTGTTACAATGTATTTTTTTCATCTATAAGGCATTTCTTTGTAGTAATGGCTTCTGAACCCTGTAATGACCATGGTCCGACATGCTCTTGGCCAGTTTTTTTATTATGAAAGGATATCATTCACCCTCATCCTGCTCACAGCTACGATCTCGGACCAATGTTGGTTTAGACTATCTCTTGAATATTTATGTTACCAATAACCAATCCGTATAGCAAACTAAGTAATACCCTGTGTCCTTTTCTGTACTTCTGACAATGTGTATGCAAAATTTGAGCATCGAACAGTTGAGCGTGATACACAAACGAACAAACTTACTTTCGCATGTATAATTTTAGCTAGGATTGTACGAGAGTATGCTTCTGGAGTGTGCCGCTTCAAGAAGCTCGACACGACAATCAATTACAACTAATCAAAATATCGGTTCTAGGGTGGTCCAGAAGGTCCTCCACCCGCTGTTCCAGTTCAGGATGACCCAACCGGATCGTTACGACATAGCGCTGCTGCGGCTGGCCAGGCCGGTCACCTACATGAGCCACATACTGCCCATATGCCTGCCCGACTACGAGCTGGAGCTCGGGGGCAAGTCCGGCGTGATAGCCGGATGGGGCAAGACCGACACCAGCAACGGGCACATGGGCACCAACCTGCTGAGGTCTGCCACCGTCCCCATACTCAGTGAGTGCAGTTTGTACGACATATTTTTCAATCTCTTTCGGCATATCCACAGTTTCAATGAATCAACATATAATTATTTGTCTCAATTCAGATTGTATGCGTTTCACTGTGTTTGTGCTGCCGTATATTTACGGCAACACAAATACTGTTAGATTTAACAGTTTATTTCCCGTGACGTCTGCCGCGAGAATGCAGGATGAACTTGTTTTTTTAAGTTATCTCGGTATTTCGGTATTTTAAAAATCTCGGTATTTTAAATCTCGATGGCGATACCACTTCCGCTTTCGCCCCCGACTCCAGTCGTCTTCCAAATTTCAACGGCGCAGCGCAGTTCAGTCCCGCACACCGCTTAAACATAATTTTTTAAATCACTTTTATTCGCGTGTATTTGCATATGAATATGATAAACACCGACCCTCATGTAGATATAAAATATACTTCTTCTTGTACAAATATATATGTTATTGTGTAAAAATGCTAGTTAATTAGTATTAAAAATGTTTCATCTCTATTAATTAGAACTAAAATTATACTACAAAATTTCACCAAATCCTGACCAATTGTATATACGTGATGAGTGAACGAGAGAGGCAAAGAAAAAACAAGAGATAATATTTGTTTGTTATTGAATATCGGTATTTACCACAATAATTTATTTTCTTTTTTTTTCGCTAATAATTATTATACTTATTGAAAAAACTTATCTAGAATATTCATGGAAATAAATGATAAAAGCAAAACGTAGTTTTAAACGGCGGTATTGTATAAGAATTGACGCAATAGCTTGTTAGTACCTTCTTTAGTCAATAATTTAAGCGTTTATTCCTTAGTCATTTTTAGGGTTCCGAGCCAAAATGGCAAAAACGGAACCTTTACAGTTTCGTCATGTCCGTCCGTCTATATGTCACAGGCATTTTATTCAAAAAACACCTGACGTATATTAATAAAATTTATAGTGTAGATGTCTTGTAGAAACGGCTATTTAGTTTGGTAATTAAATAACAAAAATAAATATTTCTAGGGTGGCACTCCATATACGTAACAGAAGCAAACATCAACACTGTGGTATATATTTCAACAGTTATTTTAACAACGCTTTAAGGTTTTTAAGCGATTTTTCTGGTTTACGTGAATAATTTCGGAAATGATCGCTCCGAAAATAGCAGAAATTGTGTCCTCTCCTCTATTTTCTAAACCGTATTTCAAATAAATGTGAAAAAAAAAAATCAAGGTAAAACTTAATAAATACTTTCAATGAAAATTATTTTGAAAATGGTCGGAAATACTGTTTTTGAGTTATTGCCGAAAAACTGCGCTTCTCAACAAAAGGTCGTGAGTGCCATAAAGATACCCTCTTTTGATGATGTACTTCAGTTTACGCTAATTTAACAGTAATAGTCGACATACCTACTGATTTTTCTAGTTATAGACCACTTATAACTATTCTGTGTTAGAAACATAGAAAAAGTGTAACAACGTACTTTTTTCATCTGTAGTACATTTCTTTGTAATAATAGCTTCGGAACGCTATAATGTGTGTAATCTGACATGCTCTTGGCCAGTTTTTTTTATAAATGCTTTAAAAAACTTTAAAGAAATAGCAATTCCCTTCATTATTCTTCCATGAAAACAGTTCTAACTAGATTTTTTTTTTAAATCATGCACCTCGTTTTGTATTTGCTACAGTTTTAGCCATTTAGTTTTTAATAACTGACTAATAAGTAATGGAATAAATTATTGACCTCCATTTCAATGGATTTATCCGACTTCCAGGCACGGAGCAGTGCATACAGTGGCACCAGAGCAAGCAGATATCCGTCGAGATACACTCGGAGATGATCTGCGCAGGACACTCGGACGGACACCAGGACGCCTGTCTGGGTACGCCTTCAAGTCTTTCGGCCCGTTTTGAAATGAATACGAGTGAGCCCCATCCACCTACGTGGAAGCCTGGTGTTAGCGCGTGTTCTTTCATCGAGTCTAGTAATTTCAACTGAAAAATTCATTCAAGTATATTATTTTTTAGAAAATATGACGATAGGGGATTAATGAATTAATAAAATAAAGTAGTTATATTATAAACGCTTTATTACTAGTTCTAATAATTAACGAAGAGATGAAGACAACTAAAAATCATCGATATGTGGTCTTAAAAATCTGGACAATATCAGTCGCTACAGCATCATCGAATATCCGTTCCGAAAGAACAAATATTGAAATATTTCATTAATTTTCCTTAATCCGTCTTCAGATTGGTAAAAGTTATGGAATAACCGTGAAGTACCCGAGGAACTGGTTCGTCTGTCTGTCTGTCATAGACGTTTCTCTCAGGGATTATGAAATTTCAATAGGATGGCTGATCGTTCAAACATCAAACCGTTGAAAAGTGTTCAAACACAATGATCCGATGTACGGTACAACGCACGAAACTCTGTCGCTCTGAACCGCCTGCGAATGATCTAACGCGCTGGTTCAACGCCCCCAGGCCGTTCCGTCTTCTCCCCCGTCCGCCTACGTGGCGCCATTGCGACGCTTTCGCGACCAACTTCACAGCGGCAAAGTTTTGTGCGTTGTACTTATACAAGTTAATTTTTTATCTAAACCTGTTAGTTTTTAAAGATCGGATTGGAACATCACAAACATTATTTTGAAATAACAGCGTGGGATGTCAAGCGAACTGGTAATGCCGTGCTAAATCTTATTATCTAGCTTGTGCGTTACGTTAAATAGTTCTTCTTTAATTAAATATAAATACATAATATGTCAAAATTGTCACTGTTTGACTGTATTTCGTTATAAAGTGGTGGTTAAAGTCAAATGATGTTCGCGTAATATTTAAAATTATAATAGTTAAAATCGTATGAAAAAAAAGGTTGTGCGGAACACTGACCTAGCTAGGCTTTATCACGCCTGTTCGGTTCTTTATAGTACCTGCTTCAAATAGAGTCATAATAATAATTATTTTTTTATTATTTGACATTCATGCATTTCGTACTACGACAAAAATATATTTAACTCAATTTAATACCATTCCTAAATATATATATATATACACACACACACACACATATATATATATATATACACACACACACATATATATATATCAATCTATTCACCTTATTGTGATAAGCATGTTTTTCTTAATTTTGATTCTTAAAAACGAATTCTGACCGACCGTGCGCTAAAAAGATAAGAAATATTCTGACTAATGCTTGTACTTTTCGAAATCAAAAATAAATTATTTTAACCAACAGGAGACTCCGGAGGACCCTTGATAGTTCTGGAAGGAGGCAGGTACTATCTGGTCGGCATCACGTCAGCTGGCTTCGGCTGTGGAGTGGACCACCAGCCCGGGATATATCACAACGTGAAAGTCACCAGCTCCTGGATCAAAGGCGTAATAGGCTCTAGGAATAATTATATCGAATTCTGATTTATAGCTGGTGTGTCAGACTGAGAATCCTTTGGAAGGTTCGAGAGAAATCTATTAGTCTAAGGTCTGGCATTAGAAAAATGTGCGTTCATGTGTTAATTGAGTCAAACGTTTTAGAGACAGATAACAATATTATAAATATAAGATAACAATGTCTGCCACCGCAGTCCTACTTTATTAACATTAATTATTTAATTTCTTTTTATGTAGACTGCAAATAATTTCACTGTGGCAGAAATTGTTCTCATAAATTTATGATACTGTTATCTGCCTTTAAGACATTATTTGATTCAATTAAAAGATAAGGGCACATTTTTCTAAGCCGGATCTTAGACTATATACATTGATATTACAGCAACACAAAACGAGGAGAGGAGATAATAACAACGCTTATCAATAACATGAATACATCAACTTAGAGAATGAAGTCATACACCTACATGTTACTTGAAACTTCTTTACATGGTTAAACACCTACGAATCATACAGCGTCTCATCCACTACCGTCTATCTGGTTGATTGTTTGGCCAATGATCTTATTGCGTACGATGTCCAAAGCCCTTTCGAGGCTTCAAATGTCTTTGAAGGCTCTGATATGCCTGAGTGTACCTATAGATTTAGAGATTATGCTTACTCCACCATTTGAGAGGGTGATAATCTATTATTTAATTAGATGTGAATCGAAAAACTGTATTGATTCTACTTTCATTACTGTTTTTACACTATCGTACATAAGACTAGGGACCAGAACTCCATTATGGATAGTCAAATTCGCTTGTCACTGGACATTTTTCACATTCATAACAGCAAGCAAGGCCCCATTCCCCTTATTTCCGTTGCATATTTTCGTATTATCATTATTATTGTTGACCGTTTGCTCTCCTTTCAACGCTTCTATCACGTTTTCCGTCATTAATAAACAAACGAGCCGGTAGACAAACTATTTTATTTGTTCATCTCTCATACCTTCTATACTCATATCTCATTCAGTCATGCTTTTATTTCTTTCATACATCATGACCTTGGTTTTGCTAATATTTCTTTACATCATCATTAATTTTAGGAATCTCTTAAACAGAGTCCATAATACTTTAAGCGGCGTTAGCAGATAAAAGGACAAAACCTATTCCACTCGCCGGATGCGGCTGCCAAACCCGTGCAAACGATAGCGATATACCGCATTAGTATTATCAACCCAATAGCTCATGTTAGTAAGGTGTAAATTAACTTTTCTCGATTAGTCCGTTTATTCCCGGACATCGCATCCAACTGGTACATCTTTATCGAAACTAAATATCCCAAGGCGATAATGTCGTAAATATTTACACTAGATGTTTCATGTGGTTGTGTCGTGAGTGGCCGGTTTAAAATAACATGGTCAACCTCCGGCGAAAACATGTTAGCAGCAATATTAAGTACATAATATAAATTAGTAGTTTGTCAACATTTCAACTAATACTTTGTAGTTCTCGACAGTTGTTTACATTTCTAAGTATACATCTGTTGTTATGTGACAGAAAAGGTTTTAAGAATTGTCTCGTGTCAGAAAATTACCTCACTAAAATTGTCTCGCTAGTTTATTGGCGCCTGCGCACATGATATTCGAACAATAAATCAATGTATTTATGTTTTAGCAATGTAAAATGAGTGGTAGTAACCTGTAAATATTGCTACTAATTTATACAACAATGATCCTTTTTTGAATGGATTTAAAAAACTGCCCCCGAGGATTCAAAGCATTTATATCAAAATGGACGCACACTAAACTTAATATAAATACATGGATAATATAGAGTTTGCCAAAGTACACGTTTTTATTACATAAATAACAAATTCATTTAACGAAACGACATATCTCTGTAAAATTTTGAGAACGTTTTCGAGATATTTTTAAGTCTGGATTTATGGTTGAGTTTTGTATAAAAAAATTTTGATCTCTTAATGTTACTATGTTGTTTGTTATGCATTTTTTTTCTTTTTTTTTGAAATAACTTTATTTAATATACATTATACGAACAGTGCTTGTTTATTTTAGCACACTTATAACTTTCCTTGTTTGATTAGTGTATTTAATTTTCGTATTTGTCTCACCTCTCCTGAAATTCAATGCCTTTAAAAAACAGCCACTTATTTTCGCCCATACGTTTTTCTTCTCATAGAATCAGAATCACCGAAGAATATAGGATCATCTTCGCCCATACACACCCGCAATCCCAAGGAAATCAGTGTCTACTTATATATTCCTTTGTTGTACTTGATTGGAAACACAATCGACGATGGTAAATCATTCTATATCTTCACCGTATGTGGTAGAAAATTATCCGTGAAGCGTATAGTAGTAGAACACCAGCCATCAAGATGGTGCTGATGGTGACGATGTCCTGATTGAGACATTATCCTAATCGAGAGCGGGACCGAAATGGGAATTGAGATCGATACCGACCTTACAACCGAGAGTGGGACCGGAATGGCTGGAAGTTGAAGGAAAGGACGACCACGAACTGGACGTCGCAGCGTGGCACTGCCTCTACCAGTTGGAATGACACGCAGACCAATTCTGTAAAATTAAAACGACTCATTTGACTTCGTTATGACGTCAAAATAATGTCAAGTTGAGAAGGATTGCTGCCGCGCGCCCTTGGTCGATGTAGCTTCGATTTTACGACAGCAGACTCAATAAGTTAACGTAACTGGCCCGCTGGTCTAGGTTTTGGACCATCGCAGCTGGCCCAAGATCGTATTTCTTGAATATTCAGAGATCACCTAACTCTAGTGCAGTGGGCATCATATGATAGAAACTGGTCTGATCTGATTTTGGCGACCTTTACATTCTCTCACTGGTACGTCCACTTGGAAGGTATGGAAAAATCCAAATTAACAACAAGCCCTAAACGATAAGCAATGAAAGGTATCAACTACACCTATACATTTTCTTTGAAGAATAAGTAAAATAATTTCTAGAAATTATTACTTTTTTTTTCGAATAATATCGGTTTTAATCGATATACGTATAATGCGTGTCGATGTGCGTGGTGCAGAGATAAATTGTGGTAGAGCAATGCTGTGGTTAACTTTTCACGAAAATGGACCAGCTCAACAGGCGAAATACAGACGTGAAGAGACAGCTCCCGCTGTTATTTTCTTCCAGAGAGAGAGAGAGAGAGAGAGAGAGAGAGAGAGAGAGGAAGAGTTTCGGTGGCATACGACCCTTAATATCGCATTGCTTCCTAAAAGAGCGACAATGATAATGACTCTTTTGGGGTTTTGATTGTCCATGGGTGGTAGTAACCAGTTAGCCTCTAGTGGCTCGCATGCTCATTTACCCCTTGAAATGCTATAAAATAGGGAATAACATTGATATTGATAACTGGATTGATTAATTTTATTGATCGTAAGCAAAATAATCACATATTAGGTAAGTAGGATATTTTCCCTGGCAAAATACGTATAGGGTTGTCAAATCGCATGTTCTATTATTTTATTATGATGTTCTATTATTTAAGTTTTAATAGGCGTCTTATATAAAAATGATTAAGATTGATCGTTAATAACAATTACTTGAAAACATTTCAAAATTATCAGTATCGATAGATAGTAATGAAAATATTCTGTTGAATTTATAAATCATTATGAAAGCTCACAAACTGCCCCTCGCAATGTGTACGCCATCGAACTGGTGACGAGGCCCGTCATCACCCCCGCCGAGCCAGAGCGGAGCCAAAAAACCCCTTGAACTACAACGAAGAGACCGTGGAAAGCATTGTCTCATCAGATACATGGTGCGCGCCATGAGTTTCTGGAACTGGCCACTAAAATAAACAATGTCTAAAAAGTAATTACTGCATTTTTGAAATTGGAACTCTTTAGCTGTAGGATACAATTTGATGTCATCTAACTGTCAATTGTTTTTATGTTGTGGCGTCATTTTAATAAATTGTGTGTCTACATCACTATGGATTTAAGTAGTGAAAATTTTTAGTAGTATGATTTTCTACGATTTTAAATGTAATTTGACAACTCAGAAGAGCCTTGCTCGGCTTCGAACTGCTTTTGGTAAGCGAAGCATCATGCAAGCTGACTACTTTGTAACTGGTTTGTAGATTGAATGCGGTTATGTGAATATTAGTGACGAATTTCGCGATGGTCGCCTGTCCACGGCTGTGAACAGCAAAAACATCGATACTGTGCGCCCTATGACTGAAAAAGACAGACATATGATTTACCTTGAGATTAAGACATTCGCAGGCATAGGCATGAGTTACATGCAATCAATCCTATACAAACATTTGAAAACTAAAAAGTTGTGCTCGCTCAGGATCCTACACAATTTGATTGAAACTCAAAAAACGGACCGCTCCCTTGATGCAATGCTATGCTTACCCGATTCAAGGAAGAGGAGTCCAATTTGGTGTGAGAAATAATAACAGATGACGAAACATGGATTTATTGCTACGACCCCAAAACAAATCAGCAATCGACCGTATGGGTCTATCGAGATGAGCCGAAACCAAACAAAGTGGGGCACGAGTGAAGTGCCTCTAAGCGGATGATGCCTTTTTTCTTTAATAAAATTGGATATGTCGCTACTGTCGTTTCGGAATATTGTAGTACCGTGAATAGTGATTGGTACACGACCATTTGTTTTCCGGAAGTTATAGGAGAACTCCGTAAAAATAACCGTAAACGCCGTATAATAATGCACCACGATAAGCCAGTTTTGGGGCGGCCAAACAGACAAATAAATTTTTGAAAAAGAAAAACGTAGAACTTACGAGCAATCCAGTCCGGACCTGGCACTTAGTGACGTTTTTTTGTACGCAAAATTAATAACCAATTATGCGGTCAATGAATTTCATCACCAGAAGAGGCTGTTGAAGAGAATGAAAAATATGTTTCAGAGGTGACCAGGCAGAAGTGGCATAAATGTTTTCAAAATTGATTTTTCCTATGAATATGTGCAATTATGGGAAAGGAGAATTTGATCATTCATAAAGTACTTTTTTTTTCATTCACTCCAGAAATATTCAGTGCGTCATTCGTGTAATCCAGTACGACAATAACGAAGATATGTCCGTTGATTGGTCAAGAAAATGTGCCGCGGCCTTATTATCTAAAAGAAATCGATTCCTGATTTCGCATGATTTTAAATTATTTCAATAATTCCCAAGTTGATATTTCGAAATGCTGACTGTTTTTCTATTAACAGTGTTGCCTTTACAATGAAATCACTATATCATTAGAATGTAATTTAATCGCATATTTGAATTCAAAAGCCGTTAGGGATCACGGTTTATAGCCCAAAAGCCCACGACGGCCAGTCCTTCGTCATTTATAAAAGCTGAAAGTTTGTCTGTGCATGTCCCCTATACAGGTAAGAACGACCAGCGACTATAGAGTTTGGGTCGTGGTTACTTCGGCAGGTAACAGGTAGCAAAGGTGTATAAAACAGTGCCTTAAATTCGTTAGAGTATAAAGCTCAATTTTTTTATATTTTCTTCGGGATAACTTTAGAAATCTCGTCATCCATTGACGGCCACTTATGACAGTTGCTACCCCCTCCCAGACACCCCTAAACTTGAATAAACTATAATAATACTTTCATTAAAGTATAAAAGCTGAATTTTATATATGTTACTTAGGGATATATAAAAAGAGGTTACCCCAGTAACCGGACAGTTTTGATGGTTTTTACATCTTGCCAGACACATTAAAAGTCCACTATGGGTGCGAGCGCGAGCGCTTAGTCGATTGCGATTTTTAAGAGTATCCAATAAAAAAACAATTTTATTACGTTCACAGCCATATTAAATAAAGTAAAAAAAAAAATATTTTGATATTAAA
Source organism: Eumeta japonica (assembly GCA_005406025.1). Lineage (NCBI taxonomy): Eukaryota > Metazoa > Arthropoda > Insecta > Lepidoptera > Psychidae > Eumeta > Eumeta japonica. Next base: position 11,692 of record BGZK01000814.1, on the reverse strand, counting down.
AAAAACACAAAAAAAGTATTTTTCTGTTGTCCGATTTCAATTCGATAAGAACTCGATCTCAAATCGATCTCAATTCAATCTCATTTCGATCTCACCAATCTCAATTCGATCTAAACTCGATCAAAACTGGATCTCAACTCAATCTCGATTCGATCTCAATTCGATAAGAACTCGATCTCAAATCGATCTCAATTCAATCTCAAATCGATCTTAATTAGATATCAATTTGATCTCATTTCGATCTCAATTCGATCTCAATCCGATCTCAACTCGATTTCAATTCGATCTCAAGTCGATATAACTGATTCCAATTTTGATCTCATTGATTTTACCTGATTCGACTCATCTCATTCAATTCGATCTAAACTGTTCACCCGATCTCAATTCGATCTAAACTCATTCTCAATTGATTCAATCTGATTTCAATTTGATCTCAATTCGATTTTAATTCACCTGTCGATATAAACTTCGATCTAAATTGATCTTCAATTCGATCTCAATTCGATCTCAATTTGATCAATTCGATCCTAATTTCATCTCAATTGATCCTAATTCGATCTCAATTCGATCTCAACTAGATTTCAATTCCCGATATCAATTCGATCTCAATTCGATCTAATTCGATCTCATTCGATCTCAAAAGTCGATATAAATTCATTCTCAATTGATCTCAACTCGATTTCAATTGATATCAATTGATCTCAATTCGATATCAATTCGATCTCAATTTGATCTCAATTGATCTCAATTCGATCTCATTCAATCTTATCGATCTCAATTCGATCTTGAAATTCGATCTCAATCAATTCAATTGATCCTAATTCGATCTCAAATCGATCTCAATTCGATTTCAATTCGATCTCACCTGATCTCAATTCGATCAAATTCGATCTCAATTCGATCTCAATTCCGATATAACCATATTCTCATTCGATCTCAATTGATTTCAATTCGATCTCAACGATCTCAATTCGATTTAAACCGATCTCAATTTGATTCAATTCGATCTAAATTGATCTCATTCAATCTTAATTCGATCCCATTCGATCTCAATTGATCTCAATTCGATTTCAATTCGATCTCACCTGATTCAATTCGAACTTCGATCTCAATTGATTCAATTCGATCTAAACCATTTCATCTGATCTCAACTCGATTTCAATTCGATCTCAATTGATCTCAATTCGATTTAATTCGATCTCAATTCGATTCAAGTCGATATAAATTCGATCTCACCTGATTCATTCGATCTCAACTCATTCTCAATTCGATCTCTAACCGATTTCAATTCGATATCAATTCGATCTCAATTCGATCTAAATTCGATTCTCAATTCGATCTCAATTGATATCAATTCGATCCAAGTCGATATAAATCCGATTCTCAATTCGATCTCAATTCGATCTAAATTCGATCTCAATTCAATCTCATTTCAATCTCAATTCGATTTTAGTTCGATATAAACTGATCTCGGTTCGATCTCAAATTATTTAATTGATCTCAATTCAATTTCATTTCGATCTCAAACACTTCAATTGATTTAAATTGATTTCGATGATTCTAGTTTGATCTCAATCCGAATTCACCTGATTCAATTCGATCTCACTTGATCTTCAATTTGATCCTAATTGATCCCATTGATTCAATTCGATGTAAATTCGATCTCAATTCGATCTCTCAAGTCGATCTAAACTATTCTTAATTGATCTCAATCCAGATTCTATCCCGATCTCAATTCCATTTCAAACATTTCATTCGATTCAATAAAATTTTAAACGATTTCATTCGATCTCAATTTGATCTCAAACATCCACCTGATGTCAATTCGATCCCATTCGATCTCAATTGATTTCAATTATAACACTGATTCAATTCAATCTCAATTCGATCTCAATTCGAATTTAATTCGATCTCATTTTGATTGCAATTTGGTTTCATTTCGATTATAAATCGATTTTCATTCAATCTCAGTTCGATTTCAATTCGATTTTAAAATAATTTCAATTCGATCTCAATTGCATCTTATTTCGATCTCAATTTGATTGCAATTCGATCTCAATTCGATCCCAAGTCGATATAGACTTGATCTCAAATGGATCTCAAAACAAATTCAATTCGATCTCAATCCGATTTTAATTCGATCTCAGTTCGATTTTAATTCGATCTCAATTCGATCTCGATGTAATTCGATGATCGAATTACATTGCGATTCAGTTTCAGTTTGAATTTAATTTGATTTCAATTTGAATTGAATTCGATTTCAATTTGAATCGAATTCGATTTCACTTTCATCCCAATTCTATCTCAGTTTCATCTCTAATCGATCTTAATTCGATTGCAATTCGGTTTTAATTTGATTTGAATTTGATTTTAATTAAATCTTAACTCGATATCAACTTGATCTAAATTCGATTTTAATTCGATCTGAATTCGATCTTAATTCGATCTCAATTTGATTTCAATTAGATCTCAATTTTATCTCAAAACAATTTCCATTCGATTTCAATTACATCCCAATTCGATCTCAATTTGATTGCAAATCGGTTTCGCTTTATTTTCAATTCGATTTCAATTCGATCTCATTTCAAACTATCAGTTTCCTTTTCGGGTAGAATATTTAAATTCTGAGTTGAATCATTATCTTCACTAATATCTGGTTCCAAAATTTCAATATTTCTTAAGAAGCTGTAGAATGAAGTCCTATTGATTCCGAAGTAACACTTGATTGCAATATTATTGAAGATTCTGTAGAGGAAGACATTAAATGAGATGATCCTGTGGTCAACTTAGCTATCAACGACGAGGTTGAGCTATTGTCTGTTGGTCCACTGGCTGATTTTGGTTTTTCACTGTTTTTTTTTCGAATTTTCAGGTTCAAAAGTTAAGTATTTTTCATAAGTCCAGTAAATGCTTTATAACATTCCCGGTGATAACCATTTCTGTATACTATCAGGTAAAATAATGTTTTTATAATTGAGGTTATGTTTTTTCTGATTTCCAAAACAGTTTTTTAATGTTTCCTCCGGAAACAATGTTATTTTACCATCACTTTTATTACAAACGAAACAAATTAATGTATCTGCCATGATAACACTTTTAACTAAAATTACACTTTTATGTCACAAAAAACTACACAAATTTCAATTATATAAACGTTGGTTGTATCTACGCATAATACATATTACTGATCAATACAGCACCAACAGCAGATGATGCGCAGTAAAAGATCGCAGTTGACTAAGCGCCCTATCTCACTCACACTCACTTGAACAGTTGTTACCTCGCGGTCGCACCTACAGCGGACTTTAACTGTCTTATTCAGAGTCGCTAGTCTAACTTACACAACGGTTTATCGCGAGTTTACAAAAATCTATTCAGAAATCCTATTTAATTTATAAACACTGTTTAAACCTTGTTTAGCTGTCATACAATAGTTAAAACATAGGCAGGATTTCAAACAGTATCTAAGGATTGTTTTACTGAATATTTGACTGAGGTTGTCTAAAGTGACATTTGATATCGTGTTTTGTCATCAAGGGATTGATTTCATGAACAAATTACACCCGAAGCGCATTTACAATGGAAGAATTATCTGAAATTGAAAGAATTTTACAAATGTTTCAATAAATATAATTTTATGTATATATATATATATATATATATATATATATATATATATATATATATATGTAATTATATAAATACATACTTTTCAGCAATTTCCTTCCAGGCACATATCTTTTTTTTATTAATGTTTGTGTCGGTTTGTTTATTGTCGACAATCTGCACATCATTTTGAAGTATCTGGATTAAAATTTCTTTTTCTCGAATTTTAATCGAGTTTTCACAGTTCTGCTTATTATTTGTACTATTCATTTTGTTTGGTATAAAAGGTGAAAAAAATAGATAAATTACGTAACTTAAACTATTGTTTTTACTAGATACTAAATATTTTCGAGCTTTTTAAAACATTTTTTGATCAGAATGTTGCCATTTTAACGTTTAAACACTGTTTAAGTTAGACTGCAGTCTAAGTGACATTCTGAATTGCTTAATATATAAACAGTTGTTTAAGAAGTAAACATTGTTTAGTTAAACTACCTTTGAACGATGTTTTAGATGAGGATTCTGAATAAGGCAGTTAACGTGTCTGGCAAGATGTAAAAACCATCAAAACTGTCCGGTTATTGGGGTAACTAATATCTTTTTATATGTCCCTAAGTAACATATATAAAATTCAGCTTTTATACTTTAACGAAAGTATTATTATAGTTTATTCAAGTTTAGGGGTGTCTGGGAGGGGGTAGCAACTGTCATAAGTGGCCGTCAATGGATGACGAGATTTCTAAAGTTATCCCGAAGAAAATATAAAAAATTGAGCTTTATAATTTCTAACGAATTTAAGGCACTGTTTTATACACCTTTGCTACCTGTTACCTGCCGAAGTAACCACGACCCAACTCTATAGTCGCTGGTCGTTCTTACCTGTATAGGGGACATGCACAGACAAACTTTCAGCTTTTATAAATAACGAAGGACTGGCCGTCGTGGGATCTTGCTCTATTAGCAATTATTCGAAAATCATGCTCTCAAACCGAAGACTGGTCTATAGCGATACTTAAGTGATTTATAATCGATTTTCCGTCATTCTTATTTCTAATTATATTTTTTTTAAGTAATTCGTTAGATTAAATAAAAATCTTTGCACATTTACCGAGGACCTATAGTAGCCTGGCCTTATTTAGGCTTAATGGAATTCTTTTAAGTGCACTTTGGTCATAATGGCTTTCAGGGTCTGATGATGGAGCTAGAAGATAAACACAGGAATTCCATAATGAAATAAAGTATCCTAGCCATGTTTGGTCTAGTAGAAATCCTCTTGAGATGTACTTTGACCATGAACAATTTTCAGGATCTGATGATGCAGACTGAAGGTAGGCACTAGTATCTTTGACCAAGATTGACTTTCAGGGTCTGATAATGGAGCTAGAAGTTTGGAAGCTCCATTATCAGACCGCGAAAGTCAATCATGATCAAAATACATTTCAGGCCAATTACAACAAGCCCAAATACAGTTAGAATATATTGTTCCGTTATGATGTGTTAATTCCGGTGCCAACCGTCGGCCTCCATCATCAGACCCTGAAAGCCAATTATGACCAAAGTGCACATAAAAAATTCTATTAAGAACATATTCGACGACAGGTTACGTTGTTCTATTATGGAGTGCTAGTACTTACCTACCGGCTCCATCATCAAACCCTGAAAATGATTCTCATGGTGAGAGTACATCTCAAGACAACTCTAACAAGCTCAAACACGCCTAGAATATGTTATTCCGTTATAGAGTTCCTGTGCCTACCTTCTGGCTCCATCATCAGATCAGTTCAGTTATACCATATTATTGTACAGTCATCGGTCCAGTTTTATTTAATCTAACGCTTTAAAGTCGCTCAAAATTGCATATGAAAATAACATTTTTTTATACCTATCAATTTCGACTCGCAAATCGATTCCGGGATTGCAATCGATTTCCACTTTTACGTAATACGGCCGCGGAGATTATAATCAAAAGACGTTCATACTTATGTATAATTAAGAAGCTTCCGGCGAATGGTCGGATTGATGGTCGATTTGTTGTCCGACTTCCGAGAATGTTGTGTGTTACAAATCATCACGTCTTCTTAGAAACCACGCAACAAGAAACACTTAATGTTACCATTGAAGAAATAAAATTTTTGTGGTGCGGAGTGCGTATGTTGTGTACCTCGTTGACTTCTGATTGCATATTGCTCTGTGAATATACGGGACATATAAAATCTATTTTTTTTTCATGTTAACGACATGTAACAATTGATTATTAGAATGAAATCACTGTCTTTAATTTTAATTTTATTTTATTTTCCTTGTTATGACTAACGCTCGAGGATTGTCGAGCTGTGTGAGTCATTTTCAAATTAAAAAAAAAATGTGCACTTGTTTATTTCGATACGTAAAAGCGGAGAGACCTTCGAGTGACGCGCGTCGTGCGATTTCATTGTTAGGGTTCTGTAAGGGAAAATTGCGGACAATGTACAGGTTCCTTACTTCGTCTATTGAATGTTTTTCAAAGTTACCGGTACTGGGCGATTTTCAAATGAAATTAGATAAAAATTTAAATTGAATTTAGAGATCTTGAAATCAATATCGTTTGTGAAGTGCAATAACAAACATTCAAACATGTCTTAGTGTGAAGTATTGAAATTTAGAAATAATAATAATTAAAGTGCGTCAAAAGAGAATGTTCTAGATACAGGCGCGACTACAAGATAGCAATCTCATTATAAATATGTTAAACACGTTGATAAAAGTAGGTATTAAACTTATTTTTTGTAACATAAAAAAAGTATTTTGTAACCCCAGCTAGATATTAGGTAACAATACTTGAATGCTTCAAATCGCAATTGATATGTGGAAGTTGAAAATTAACTTAAGTTTATAACAATCAAAACATAATAGTATTTTTTTCAAATAGTATATAAAAAAACGACCAAGTGCGAGTCGTATGCAAGAAGGGTTCGCTATCATCGTACTATATTAAATGCTACATACATATTTTAAATTGTTAATTAAAAAACAAGATCAAAAATTACTTCGAACAAAAAACACCGAGAATATAGTTTTTCTTATATGGGGGGCCCCCTATCAATCTTTAACTTTATTTTGTATTTATTACGTGTTGTTATAACGGCCATAGTAATTATACACTCTGTAAAAAAAATAATTGTCCACCTATTACGGTTCAAAAGATATAGCCATACGCCAGGCGGACAGACAAAATGACGGAAGGATTGTTGAGTCTTAGTAATAGGATCCCGTGGACATCTTTCGAGTACGGAACCCAAAAAGCATACATCACGAGCTTAGTTTCAATAATTATAAAGGACAAGACTTAATAGAAATATTCAGGTCTGTATAGCCTTCGAAGTATTATGTAAACCAACAATCATAAAGAAAACAGCTGTTGAGACACGCCAAATTCCGAGAAAATCCAGCGAAATAACATTGTCAAGCAATGGGAGGGTATAAGTTATAATCTAATATATTTTTACTAAATGGTATTCATTAACTGTGCCCCGTCTGCCACCTTCTATAAAACCTTATACACAATCAACTTGTAAATACTATAGAAATTCATATGTATCTATTCGCTCATCGAAATCCGTTCAGTTTATTTATGACTTCGGGAGCGTATTAATAGCTTTATTTGTTTAAATAAATTTTATTATCCATAATAATATGGCACGCAACTGGCATTGAACATGTCCGTTTAGTATTGACATCGATGATTAAAAAAAAACCTAAGAGCGACAATTCAAAAATAAATTACACAAAATTGTAGATTTCAGACAACGTTTAGACATTATAATTTACATATATTCGAAAAACAGAAAACCAACTTTGCTTACTTGAGAAACTTTGTTGAATTTCAAAAAACTGTTTCCGTATACTTGTAACACGTAAAAGGTAGAGAGAGACGTGTTCAGGTATGTTTCAAGGTCTGACATTGGAAAAAATGAGGTATTACCTGAGGTCAAAATACGGGCATTCGAGTCATACTTTAAAATTTAAAAAAAATGGGTATTCCTATGTGACGTTTCGTACTAATGATTACACCGAACATTTTCGCTAGCGTGAATAAGGTGATACTTTTTAAAAAAATTAGTGAATATTTCAGATGGGGAATCAGAATATCTAAAAAAAATCGCATGTAAATCTTGGACGCTTCCAAATGCATCCCGTTGCCTAGCTATCTAACCCCACATATAAAAAAAAAATTAAATGTCATCGAAATCCGTTCAGGCAATCTAGAATTATACTTATCTAACTATGCTTATTAGATTCTTCAAAATATTTAACTAAAGTCATGGCGTCACACTATGAAGTGAGTGGTTTGGGTATTTGCGCAAAGCAAAAGACTTGAAGTTTAAAAAAAAAAATAGGATTTAGTTAAATATTATTTGTATTGGTTCACGGTTGAAAATGCAAGTTTAGGAGAAACTAATTTTAAAGATTTTTTTTATTAAATTCATAATACCCCTTACATGAAACAGATGTATATTTATAATCGAGGTTTAACATATTTTTTTTATTTTAGGCAACAGGATAGTCTTGAACAAAAATCACACTTTCAACATCATTGCAATTCACATATACATTTTTTAAAAATGAATTTAATGCTAATAATAATAAGGTATAAATCACATGTTCATTGTTTTATACGACTGAACCGGTTAATTTCAACTATATTTAATGAATATATGCTTAAACGTTATAGATTTAAAGTCGAAAATTGAATACAAAGCAATAAAACGTCCAAGAGAAACGGGGAATGTCAGAAGCCGGCAGTCCGCGTGAACGTCGCATGGCGGCGACGCGTTCTAAAGATAAAAAGTCGTTTTTTTTTTTTAATAAGAAAAGTGATATATAAAAAGAAATAAACAATCAATAGTAAGTTCAAAATGGCGGCAAAATTGTACTTGTTCGCGTTCTTATCTATAATTTTGACACCGATAATGGACGGACAGACCTTGGATGGTGAGTGAAAGGTGTTTTTTACATATAGCTTTATTGTACAAAACATGCTTGTTATAAATTTGGTAAGATGTAAATTTGATCCCGAAGAAAATGTCAAACTGCTTTTAAAGCGTATTATGTAAAAATGATATTTCATCAAAACGAAATAAAAATATATATTTTATTAAATATTTTTTTTTATGCGCAGGTCGGAAGTAATCGGTTTGTTATTTAAACGTCTATCATTTAGACTGTAATAAATTATTGTAATAAAAACTCGAAAAAATGAGAAAGGTATTTGCGAAGAGGTTTTCTAGGTAGACGTACAATCAATCAAAATAACATTCTAACACTCCCTTTTACACGTCATACAAGCACCTACTTTTCTGTCTAATTTTTTTATCAATTATCACCAAAATTATTAAAAAGATTAACAATTAATTAAAAAAAAAAAAACTTGTTTTCTTGTTTAAAATTTCCTTCATATTTGAAGTCGGTGTGAAGTTAATGTTAAATGTTGATTTAAAAGACTTTTTTGTCGTTTGGGAGAGTTTTAAAGGATAAAACGTCAAAAATTCAAAAATGAACATACATATTTATACATTAAACGTATATATATATTCTTTTACATGTATCTACTTCTCAGAATTATCATAATATATGATAATTCTAACCATCATATGCTCGTAAAGGTTGTGGGTCATGGGTCATGGGACTCACGGGTCACTTCAGTTCGAAACCTATACAAAATATATACGACCTTATCAAAACCCTTTTATCATTATTTTACTTACTGTATTTCGACAGTTCTGTGCAGCAATCTCATTTTAATTGTTTTATTATTAAAAAATAGCAAATACCATGATTTTTATTTATAAATCAGCAGTTTTAGTTAGTTTTTTTTTAAATCAACTTGCAAAACGTAAACCACATGAAGATAGACCTTATACTATGAAAGAAAATCAATTTTATTCATCACAAAATGTATACACACTCTCCTTCGAAATTATAGGAAAAAAGTTTTTTACCGACGTTTAAAAAACACACGAACTTGTAATACTCATTCAGTCCCCTTTTTAGGGTACCGTGGCCAAAGACAAAAATACGGAACCTTTACAGTTTTGTCCTGTCGCTCTGTGCGTCCGTCCGTAGGCTATTTAACTCCGTCATTTTTTCATTAACTCTGTTAAAATATTATTGAAGGTAGGGAATACAAAAGTTTAGGGGTAGTTTCCTTATACATAAAAGCGAGGGATGAGAAGTTTTTTCACCCACTCTATTATTTGAGCTGTCGCCGGAGAAGTATTTAAAAATTAACTCAAATTTCTTAAACGAATTTTCTTGTAAAATGCAAATTCCGCGTTATATTAGCTTTCAGATTGTTAATCATATCTTTTAAGTTTCAAAAAAAATATAATACAGTAGCTGAGCTTTACGAATAAAATCGAAAGTAAACTTTAACCAAATCCATTTTCAAGTTTTTTAGATATTCACAATTTTCGGTTGTCAATAACAGCAAACTAGTCACCCATAGGCATTTAATGTTCAAACATATAGTTGTGACCGTAGTTTAATATGAAATTTAAATTTTAAATTTGTAGGGTGGTAGAACACCTATTTCATTTAATCTCGGAGCACTTACAAAATTTCATGTAACTTCGTTAGTTGATACGGAACCCTGAATTCTGGAATCCAATTCACATTTAGCCGGTTTATTAGTTAGCCGGTTTTATATATTTATATCTAAAAAATTAATATATTATGTTAATATTAATATTTATTGACACAATGACGCAGTAATGACCTTTCTCGTGACATGGGTTTTATTATAATTTTTGTATTGATTAGTATTTAATTCTGTTTTTTTTTTGTTAGTGGTGTTTTTTAGTAATTCAACTTTAAAAACAATTACAGTTATCCATAAAACAAATTCCCAGATTCAAAAGGAAGAGGAAGAGATACGCCCATATCTAGAAATATATATTTTCCTGTTGCATTTATATCGCTTTAAATGTATTAATATATATTTTAAGTATGTAAATCACTTACCTATGGTTCAAAATCAAGCCAAAGAGCATAGGCGAATAATCACGCGCGGCGCACAGACAAACAGACACGCAGCCAAAAAATTTAAATCGACATTCGATTTTTGCATCCAATTTACATCTAAACATAGTCTTTCTTGATACCTATTGATACCTATATTTATCCTAAAATAAAAAAATAGGTACGTATCACAGAAATAACAGGTAAAACAACGTCGTCTCCTTTATTGTTTGTAGCAATACACAGATAAGTATTGCGAAAACAACAGGAAAAAAAAATAGAAAAATTAATGGCGCTTGGTGGATTACGAGCCATACGGCACCAGAACACGCACCGGCACGGAAGAAACGAGTGTCCCAAGTCAAATTAAAATCGTTTAGTTCGTGTTTGAACGGCCTTCAACTCCCCGTAGGAGATTATAATATCACGGAGTCGTTTCTATCCTGATAAAGATTTGACCGCTGTCACCCAAAAGCCAGGTTATCGCCCGAAAGCCCTTGCATCCCTTGATCTTGTTATGTTTATCGATAATGTTGTCGATACTTGGTCCAGCTCTAGACTTTGGTCCGTCGCGGTCTCGATTCTGAGCCTGTTACCTAACTTGATTGTGACCTATCGATAAATACAAACTATATTACTCGGAGACAGTTTGTATGGGGCGAGATGCAGCGAGGTAAGACTGCAAAATTTGATATTAATATTACCTCTTGTAAACCGTAAAATCCATTTTTCACAATGAAGGGTGGGGGCTATAGTTTCTGAAAAAAGAAAAACTAGTTTGTCTCCGACTTCGTCTCTGTATTTGTACTATTGAACCGAACCATTAAAAGATTCGAAAATCCTTTCATTAATATTCATCAAATATGGTTTCTCAGCAAGAAATATCATTTAATACTTTAATACTACAGGATATTGAAACTTTATTATCTCAAATCTGCCAGCTGGTTAGGCATGCGGTATGCCTATTAGTAGATGCTAATAGCGTAGGAATCTCTTTTTCCAGTTTGAGATTGTGCCAATTAATTCGTCAATTATGCTCGTTGCGTTTTGTGATCGACAGCGTGTCGTGTTCGATACCGGATCGCGACGT